>PDLM01000020.1:0-21332 GCA_003369665.1 Coleophoma cylindrospora
AAGGGGGGGGGGGTGAGAGCTGGGTCTAGAACCTCAAGCACATTTAATTCAAGTATTTTACGTCAGAACATACAGTACCACATTTTAAATATAAATCATTGCGATAAGTGATGTGTAGGACCAACGCAGGTGACATGAACTAGGTAAAAGTGAATTTGAGAGCTGCTTAGAAGGTCCAATTGAACGCATTTGCTTGTCGCATGGTCACATGACACGTTTCATTCAACTCATGTCGCAAGAAGCGTTCGAACTCTCCCCTAAGGGCATTATTAATCCGGTCTGTACTCCACCACACCCCCCCAACTGCCGTAACATGCGGGGAACTGTTCCCATGGTACCGCTTTGCATAACTGAGGTGTCGCCTCGGCCCCACAATTCTCGTGGCAAAGTTGGATCTGTTCTGGTGGAAGCGTGGGTAAGCCATCACACCGCATGCCCCGGGATCATAAATGTCGCAAAACTGAGAGTACTCTCACAACAGGATCCTGTCATCTGCGTCTATATAAACAACATACAGAACGTGTTGACATATGGAAGTAATTCACGTGCGCTGCTTAGTCATAGTCGGCAGCGCGACATGCGTGGATTAGTCTTTCTCAACATTGAGTCTGTCTACGGAGTAGGTCGTAAGATTGTAGATAGACCTGTGTCGGAAAGAGAGGGACTTTTGGCTCATCGAGTAATTGAATTCATTGCTGAGGGGGCTTGATGGGTGACAAGATTTTGATTTCGACCATCACGTGTTACAGAACGGTTGGCGCTTGTGGTTTGCCATGCATATGGCATTGTTGAAACAATTTCGCGATGGACACCAGAACGGGTATCAGTCCTTGACGTCGCCACACCTTTGTAAACACCAAATAAAAGCCTCAGGAGATATCCCTCCCTCCTCACTGTCCATGCTCACGTCAAGTTTGGATGTTTCCAATCAAACTAAAGTTTGATCTATGGCTTTAAGTGTTGGACATATGACATACCTTCCATAGTTAAGGCTTTCACCTCGGTAGAGACCTGTCAAATGAAAATGCCGGAATCTAGACAACTGTCGACGTTTCGGAACGTCAACAAACCCTCCTGCAGGCGTGCTAGTTCGAGCTCTCCAGTCACATTTCTTTCTTGGGCTTTGGGTGATAGGAGCGTCGACGATGGTCATCCCTGCGTGTTTGATCATTGCCTACGCCAATCTCAAGAATAGAGTTTTTTTCCGTGTGATGCCGTCACTCAGATGTAAATCGATGCCAATCGATTCCACGGTCTCTTTCTCTCTGCAGGTCTAGTCCGTACGAAGACTTCTCCTGAAGATGGTGCCGAGTATAACAAATACTGATTCAGACTGGCCCCTAGCTGTTGAGACAATAATAATCTGAATGCGCGGGGGTGGAGTCAATAACGGTGCAGTTATCGCGTTGTATCCATATGTTGATTTCTACTCGCTGCCGGAGATTTCAAGGATCATACGGTTGGTTAGTCTGACATCGGATCACCAGATGACTAGTTTCGCGATCTTGTCATGATTACGGAGTAGTTTATTTCTCATCGAAATAACCCGTGCAGGGCATTATTGTTGAAGATATCTGCGACGCCAATTGCTTACGCCCTTTCCCATTCCTGTTGGAATCGAGATCTAGATTGGCCGTCGCCATCTCTCGACAGCTCAGTGTAAAGCAATAATGCAGCGGTTCGTCAAACATTTGCGCGACAAGGGTAGCTCAAGAAGATGTTTAGGTGCCCAACCCGAAACCTGCCCAAAGAGCGGCCGGGAGCAAGTGGGAGGGCCACGAACAGATGTGAGCGGATGTTGCGAAGCGACGAAAGCCATAAGCGAGGTGGCGACTGGCCGGCAGAGGAAGAGGCTCGAGACCTAGCTGCCGCAGACCTCAACAAGCGGAAACCCGTTTGAGCCGCAAACTAGGGGTGCAGTCGTTCACGGGGCGCATTGTAGGCCAGTTGACAGTGAGCTGATCGTCTGTTGCATTCTCTGTTCGGGGGTGAGGCTCGGGGTGATCTGATTGCCGGCAGGGATCGTCTTGTTTCGATTTTCATCTTGTTTGGCTGATCCAGCCAGCCCTTGGGGCCAGCCCAGGCTCTAGTCCAGGCTCTGGCCCAGCTTCAGGTCGGTGTCGGCCCAGACAAGCATTCAACGTCCAACCACCTTCCCCGGGTATGATCTATCATATGGGATTGTTGGCTTGGCTGGGAGGCCCGGGGTGTAGAGTTTCGGCAGTTCCATCTTGTGTATAGCTTCTCTTGGCATCTTCTCATCAAGATGGCCCTTGGCAGGACGTAAGTGCCGGGACTTCAAGGAATTCTCTATTAAAGCAGGTTGGCTATCCTCTCAGAATACTTTTTAATCATCTGCGATCACTTCTTCACTTCAATCATCTACATTTCCCTTCTTTAGTATACTATTGATTAGTATCTGCTCTCGAGCCTTTAATATCTTTTTACTTATCTTTCTCGATTAATTTTATTACCGCCAACATGTTCTCCAAGGCTCTCATCATTGCGCTTGCCGCCTCCCCTCTCGTTGCCGCCCACGGCAAGATCGCCGTCATGGTAAGCTCCATTACATCAAATACAACTTCAGCTTTACTAACGATTCTATTAGACCGGTGATGCCGGTGGAAACACCACTGGTCTTGGTATCCAGGGAGCTGTCATCCCAGGTGCCGGAACCAACAAGCAGACTGAGGTCGACACCACCGTCTTCAACAGCAAGGCTGCTGCCTCTGACGGACTCGGAAAGACCAAGGTCGGACCAAACACCCTCGCTGGCATGAGCGCCGTCATGGTAAGTTTCTACATTCGAGCCATAGCTACAGCTCTTTCGAAGGCCATCACTAACACTCTTGCAGGCTCAATCCGGCAACACCCTTGCCCAGGTCTCCCCCAACGGAGGATCCCTCACCGGAACCGTCCACATCGTCACCACTGACGGAGCTGGACCATACTCCGCCATCGTTGACCCCACCGGAACCGGTGCTTTCTCCACCGGCACCAAGTTGGAGGTCACCACCCAGGTCCCAGGTACCAAGGGTAACATCGCCGCACCAAAGCAACGTGGCTTGATCACCCGCACTCTCGTCAACTTCGGCATCGTCAAGCGTGCCTCCAACGTCAACGAGGACTACCCCATTGCCATCGCTGTCCCAGCTGGCACCACCTGCTCCGGATCCGTCGGTGGCCAATCCAACGTCTGCCTTGTCAAGATTGTCAACCCATCCGGTGCCGGACCATTCGGTGGTGTCGTTGCCATGCAAATGGCCGGTGGCGCTGCTGCCCCAGCCGCCGCATAAATTACATGCGACATTTGTTGACGAAATGAGGGATTTCCTACATAGTAGAAAGCTTTAGTAACAATAAAGTAGCTACTATCAATATTATAATTATGACATCCATATACTATCTTCTCAATAAGTTCCTAAAACCTTGCTAGTAATGCCGGCAGTGATTAAAGTGTTTACAGGAAACTTCTTACTCTTAAGGTACGATGGTATGGTATATAAAAGTCTAGTCTGTCTATGCTTGTGCTTAGCATGTTCTAACTTAAACCTATGAAGTACAAGAAATCATTCATTCGCAGTCACTATACTACCAACATCGCAGAACTTTTCCGATGTCTGTTCCACGAGTCTGTTCAAATGACACAAATTGACGAGCTGCTGTATGAGATCACTAAGATGGGCCCTCAAGGTCACTGCAAAGCGAGGATTTCATGTTGCTCTAGCGCGGCGTGCGAGTTTAAATCCCGTCCCCAGTCGTCGTCGTCCAACTTAACGGACACAGACGGCTAAAACCAAGAGCGCTGGATCTGCAGACTTGTGGATCTGAAATGGATATGGGCTTCTCAGCACAATTGTGCAATACACTATTATATTGCACAATACAGGACGCTCAAGACAGATTTCCTGCTTCGTCGTCTTCCGCCTCAAGGGATCTGGGCCAGACTGGTAAATTAGGCGAAAGCGACCGGGCATGGGTTTATCAATCCCAACGGTGCTGGACCGTGATCCGACAAGAAATAAACCCTTGCCTGGTTGTTGCCCTCATCCGAGTTTGGGCAATGAGTGGACAAGATTCGTAATGCGCGAGACTGCAGGACATGGGGGGGTTTCCAAAGAGAGTCCAGTATTGCGCAGCACGAGCTTTGCATGATGCTTCTCCCAGGCCGAAGAGTGGGCCGCGCAGGGCGTTCGTCTACTAGTGATGGAATTCAACGTCCTGCCCTCACCACCGGCTCCAGCAGCACATTGGTCGAAACGTGACTAGCAGCAGGACTCACACTCCACGGCCGGCCATACTAGACGGCGGATGTGATGCCAAATGACGATGCGCAGCAGCTCAGGAGGCCAGCCCCAGATGCTCGCGGTGCACCCGCCACCCATCGACCAATGCTTGAGTCGACGACCCGAGGGATTGCCGAGGATCCAATGGTTTGTGCGTTGGAACATGTCCAATTTACCCTGCGTGGAGCACAATGAGAGAATGCTTCGAGGGCTTCTCCCCACCCACCAGCCCCCGCTCGTATATTGGCACCAGTAATACTGTACTTCTGGCACGATCCCAGACGTCCATCTTTATTTTCTGCCGGGAGAAAGCAGGCGCCCGGATCAGGAAGGTTCTTACTGCGAACATCTTGCGGGCCCTTGTCCAGTACAAGACCATTGCGATAACCAAACCCATGCCCTGTTGTCTCCCTGGCGGTTCGCACCAACGGACCAGATTGCGTGGTCCGAACACCTTTGCAGTGACGGACCGACCCGGGAGGGAGCTACTGAAGCTGTCCTGGAAGAACGGCAATTGCGCCGCAACGTGCGCTGCCATGGCTTCCTATCTGCTGTGCCGATTCCCAGGAGCAAGCTTTAATGCGCGCGGATAGTTGTTGCCTAAAGATACTAGCATGCAGGGTAGAAGTGCAGACGTCGCTAGGAAGAACGCAATGCCGTCGAGGACCTGCAGTTTCCCCTCGCCCTCGTACATATTTCCAGTCTCGGATCGCTTTCACGGTCACTTGATTCTCGCATGCGCAATCGTCAATCCCACGTAGTTGCTGAACCCAATTCGACTCCAAGCCCAGAGCTCACGCGGACGATCGTGAGAAGCGTCAAGGAACTTCGTTCGGTGCTGGACGTTGCGAAGACCCCATTTTCGGGACCAAGGACACAGGGGTCATCCGCCCGGCTGACGGTCCACCTTTTGCAGCAGAGCCCTCCCCCTCCTCCGGCATTCAATCTTCCTTCCGCGATTTTGGCACGGCTTTTCGGGCTTTTCGGGCTTTCGGGTTTTCGGGGCCGTCGTCCTCTGGCTTGCAACCAGTTGCGGGTTCCACCTCGTTGGGAGTTTCGTATTACCGGGCACTAAATCCATAAGCAGGATCTAGGTGAGATACCGATTCTGCTTCTCGGGATTATGAGAAAGTTTACTTCCGACCGACCTCGATACCGAGCACGAGCAGCGTACTTAAACAGGAAGGCGGTGGCTTGACGGACAGGACCATCCTTGGGTACAGTGATAACCACCCCCGGTGAAATGAGGGACAACGTTTATGCAAGGTGAGGGAGGGGCCGCTGGCACGACCAGACCTTGCCACACTTTAATTCTCTGGTCTGTTTTCGCGGCACAGTTGTCCGGTTTCCCGGTTCCACTGCTGTCCTCTGGTTGAGTACTGAAGGACGCGGAGTAGGATTTATCAGGACCCTGAGATGCTGGTCTGCAGCCTGAGGCCTGCGCACTGCAGTTTCCTGGGCGGTACGGAAGTTTCCTGGCCACGTCCTGCCCTCGACTTCAGCATGGGTGATTGGCAACACCGACTCTGGAGAAAGGTGACATCTTGGCATGCATTTCTTGGCTTGCATTTCTTGGCTGGGTCTTTCTACCCTGGTACCAAGATGTACTGGTTCTGGACCCAATGGATGAAGTGCACGTGCTTGTTGGCAGATGCACGCGGTCTTGCCCTTGTATTTCATTTGCATTCTTCTCTATCAGATCCCTTCACTATTGCTATTTGGTAGACTTAGAAACGCTGATCACCTTGCTGTCGACACCAGATGCTGCGCGGTCGCTACCAGCAAAGATCTCGGACGAACCATCCGAGGGTGCGAATTTCTCCACACGTGGAAGGCCCACCATACTTTCCTGCTCCACCGTCTGTCAATATCTCACTGTGCCGTCGGCTACACTGTGCCGCTGGGAAGCACAGATGGTCGTCTGATGGAGGACCAGGAACTTTGGCCCATCCATTCAGTCGACGTGGGAGATGCCCGTTATTTTCGCACCAATGTCAGGGTGAAGTTTAACCGTCTATTCTTGAGAATGACGTTGGTGAGAGCAGAATCTAGGTTACTGGATTGATGATGGGGGCTACGAGCTGCCCTATAATACCCAAAATAAACAAACCCATACCTGGTCTTTCGCTCCAAGGGAATTTGGCCAATAAGCTGAAGGGGATCGTATTTTGTGGGACTAGAGGGCATGGGTTTGTTTCTCCCAACTGTATGGTATAGCACTACTTCTCGGGGATGCGCTGTTCCATCAGTAGCAGAACCTTCTGCTTTCCAAGCTGTCTGGATGGGCTTGCTATCCTATTTCAAAGCATGGAGGCACTAGCCAGCTTCCATGCGAGAAGTATATCCCGGTGGTTTGATCACACCCTTCTTTACAAAGTGGGTGACAGTGCATGCTCACTTTCCATCCCCATATTTCTTGCATGTCTCCCACGGGTTTTCCAGCAACGATAAGCGCATGCAAGGCCGCCGATATTGAAGGAGAATTGACCTTTAATATTGTTGCCTTGGGGTTGATGGTTGCTGGAGATTGAAGCGCCGTGTTACCACTGTTAAAGAAATAGGTAATTATCCAGGTCTGGAAATAAGTGGAGCTAAATATGTTGCCGACGAAATCACATTTCAGAAAAGGTGCGTGGGATGACGCGATAAGTGATAGGAGAGAGTAGCATGGGCCCGGGCGTATTTATTTTCGTTGTGGGGGTTGCAAGACAGGTACTTGATAACACCGTTGAAAGATGGCACTCTGAGCGACGAGTTCGTCTTCTGCACTGTGCACGGAGTTCAGAGTGGTATTCATGGAATACAAAGGGTGATATTTTCAGATTTGCCTATAAGAACAAGGTTCTGACAGTTATCGTTGTGATAGGGGCAAGCTCTGCAACTGGTGCCACGAAGGCAATACAAAATGCATTGTAGACGTAGAAATATAACCGCCCTGATGAAAGAAGCCGACAGACGCGAGACAGGTCATAAACTATGAGATGCAGTCCGGTGGTGATCTCAAAAGCCCAGATGCAGTGTGGCAGCAAGGGAACGGTTCCTACCGTTCTGATGTAACCCAAGGCCGGCACGTTCGAATCCTGCCCAAGATGGTGCATAACGACCTACCAGAAGAAGGAAACCGACGCCACGAAGTCCGAAATAATCGCATCGCAAATACAGAAATCGAAGCGCCCTGATGATCTAGATCCATAAGCCGGTAGGGTCCAGGCATGGCAGGAACCGTAGGGCTCGCAATCCACGCGCATGGAAGCACGGGAGCCATTCCAAGAGGATTGCGAGGGGAGGCGTAGGCTGATGCACATAAGCCAGACTTAAAGCTGACGGCGGGAAAGTGTTGGGGAATCGATATCGTCGTCCAAAGACCCGGATGTCACTTTCAACACCGGACACCACAGCTACCGTACAGTTCGCGTCGCTTAGCGCAGTCTCCTCCAAGCTGTGCCGCAACGTCCAGCACTGTGCCACACCGACCCCTGGACACGCGTAACGACATGGGCCCTTTCGTACGTACCGGATCCCCTCCTGCCCGTGCCACATCCCCACGTAGCCATATTGAAACGGTGCTGGGCAAGAGGGTGCGAACGGCGCTTGTCCACCCTTCCAGATTGAGCGTGTGGTGAGATCCCGGGAGAGTGCTTCTAGAGCCCGCCCACCACTCAGACGACCCAGCGTCCCCTGAATATCCCTCTCGCCCGTCGTGCTGTGGAACGGAGCATGGAGATTGGACTTTCACGGCCGGTAGATTTGGCTGCCTCCATCGTGCCAAGCGCAAGCCTCGATTTCCCCCGTATAAAGACGCCGCAAGCCCGATGGATCAATGGAGCGCTTACCTGATCCCACGTAGCTGCGACTTGGAGATGCCTTTTTGCTAGCCTGTGTGGGATTTGTCATGATTGAAATGAAGCTTCAGTCGGAATGCCAGGTATGAATTCCTCCGACGTCTTTTCCGCACGAGAGAAATGACTGGAAAATCAGTTCACCCGTCTGGTACTTCGATTAACCCTTCGCCTTAGGATCGTCTAGCTCTTCGAGACGGAGTGCGAATGGCTGCTGGACGTGCCGCTTACGGCACAAGAAATGCGACGAGACGGTGCCTTTCTGTGCCTGTTGCGAGTCGCTCGAGATCCAGTGCTTTGGTTACGGACCCAAGCCACAATGGTTGGATGGCGGTGCGCAGGAGAGGCAGATGGCGGCCGAAATCAAGCGAGCGGTCCGTCGAGGGATTTCGGAGCGTTCACGCTGTAACATGACGGTGAGCCGCTTCACTTTGGACCAGGACATCCCGCTGTTGGCTCCGGTCTCCAAGGCCAAGCCGACCGACTTCCCAGTTGTATCTCCTGATACACCGTGGGTCAACAAATACTCCAATTATACCCTCGAACCTTTGGCAACACCACCGATGACCACGCCCTCCCCAAACCATACACGACGGTGGAGTTCAGGACCAAGTCCGATAGATGATCTTCCGGGCTTATACTACAGCTACAGCTCCCCAGCAGAAGTTCACGACGACCAGATGGACTCATTTTCTCGACGCGAGATAGAGCAGAAATACACTCTCTCGGACTCGGAATTATCAGACCCGGAAATGTATTCCATGACAACCCGGGAAACCGACATCATGGCGCTCTACCTCGACACCGTCTTCTACGAGACTTACCCCTTCCACCGTCTCAGGAAGAGCAGCCTGGAATACCGAGACTGGCATCTTGCGCTGCCGATATTTCAAGGGCCTGCACAGCAAGCGTGCTTTGGTGTGCGTCGCCAACCTGGGAATGAGCTAGCTGCTAGCGGTGGCAGCAGCAATAGCGAATACCTCGAAGAAACAAGTACTGGCCTTCAGGCCACTAGCTACTATATCTGTGCCATTGAGAGCCTCGGCTCAGAGCTTGCGCACTGGATTCAAAACCGAGGAAACAAATGCCCGTGGGAACGACGCGAAAAGACCACCGAGATCTTGTTCTGCATTTTGCAGTTGATTATATTTGAGGTAATGATCCGCAGCCGGTTATCACGCACCGTTAGTTGGTTAGCTAATCCTCAAGTTCAGGTTTACCAGGACGGCGATACCAGCTTATGGAAAACCCATTTCCAAGGCGTCTCGGATCTGATTACGGATCTTCCACCATGGTTCAGCGTCCCGTCGTCCGTCCCAACGTCCTCCTCTCCAACCATATCCGAATGCACCACTTCACTGCCGAACCTCCCCCCCTCACCTGTAGGTAGCATGTATGGTTCCTGCTCGCAGCTCTACTGCTCGCATCCTCACAACACATACACCCAGACTGTCAGTTGCAAGTTCGTCTACCTCTCCTTCATCTACCTAGACATCATAGCGGCATCCTCGACCCGCACGCCCTTGACGCTTTCCATCGACCACCTCACTCTCCTGCACAGTAGCCAAGGGGAGCAAAATGCCAGCACAAGCAATATCTGCTGCATCCAGCTGTTCGGCCTGGAAGAGCTAGCACTGGTGAATCTCTGCCACGTCGTCCACCTGGAGACAGTCAAGAACGAAGGGATCCGGACGGCCGACGTCAGCATGATAAGACTGATAGAGCAAGGCGCCGCGATCCAAGCACAAATCCAACAAAGCCTCTGGGTCTCCCGGATGTACATGACATCCTGTCCTCCCTCGCCGCAGCAACAAACCACCTGGCCGGAGTCATACGAGCTAAGCACGATCCGCTCGGAAATCTACGCGCATGCCACCTTGATCTACCTGCATGTTCTCCTGTCCGGACCATTGCCTCACCTCCCGGAGATCCGCACCAGTATCCAGGCGGCGTTGTTTCTCTTCAAGATGCTCTCGCCGCAGCATCGGCAGCTGAGAGGGCTGAGGTGGCCGGTGGCGGTTTTGTTTTGCTTGGCGCGGGAGGATGAACGGGTGTGGCTTGAGGAAGCCCTCGCGAGTAAATGGGGAACTATGATTGCTCGAGAGTCGAGCAAATCAACGGACTGGGCGCATCTGCCCATCTTGTAAACCTAAAGTATATATATTGTTCAGTGAAAATCTAAGAAATTCCAAGAGTGCCCCGACTTGAAGACTGTTCATACAATTCTGATTTTGAAAATTGCACGAACGAATGAGTCCAAGATCGACCAATAAAGCATCTGGGCCTTGGATAAAGTGGATAAGGTTGCATCGCATTTGAACTGTTGCCAGTAACGCCGCGCTTGAGAAGCATGACCGCCAACTCGCACCGCCGCCTCCAGCTTGCTTCACATCTCGTCATGTCTAATCTGCGGTGGCTACCCTGGTGGACCACCTACGTAATAAGCACCTGAGCAATGATCTGCATGAAATCTCTATTCTCCAAATATGCTGCTTTTAACTGGTGACACATTCCCAATCGTAAACCCCAAATCCCATACTCCATCATTTCCCATGCGCTATTCCCTATACATACGCCCAAGCTCAGCACCCAGGAGTTCAAGAGTTATACAACTCCTTGAAAAAACTGTCCCTAGCCAGCAACGCCGATGGCGAGTCAAGTTCCTTAAGTTCTCCTCCCGCCAGGAGCGCGATCTTTCCAAAATCCAAAATAGTATCCAAGCGGTGCGCAACACACAATATCGTAGCATCCGCAAACTCCGCCCGGATAACCTTCTGCATCAACTCATCGCTGCGCGCATCAACACTGCTCGTCACCTCATCAAGCACCACCACCTTACTTTTCCGCAAGATCGCTCGCGCAAGACAGAAAAGCTGTCTTTGCCCGTGAGAGAAGAACTCGGCGTCCAAGTCTGCATCTAACCCGCCCTTGGCGAGCACCAGCGGCCAGAGGTGAACTTTCTGGATCGCTTGGATGATGGCTGAGTCGGGGAATAGTGAGTATGGGTCGGCGTTGGTGCGGATGGAGCCTCGGATGAAGAAGGGCTCCTGTGGGATGGCGTTGAGGCGTTCGCGGACAAGTTGGCGCGGGAGGGTCGTGATGTCGATGCCATCGATTGTGATCTCACTCTCGGGCGACAACTCCAACATTCTGAACAGACTCGTAATAAGCGAGCTCTTCCCGCTTCCACTCCGTCCGCAAATGCCTAGTTTCTCCCCCGGTGCAATGTACATAGAAAGGTTCTTAATCACGCGATCTCCACCGGGGGTATAGGACGCCGAGACATTCTTGAATTCGATGGCGCCCTGTGAAGGCCAGGAGTCAGGGACGGAAGCAGTTTCGCCGGGGAGGTTCTCGTTAGCAGTCGTTGCGGAAAAGGTCTTCAGTCTTGCGATGGCTCCGAATGAGGTTTCTAACAGCGTCCAGTTCTTGATGATATAGGCGAGGAGCTCGTTGAACCCCATGACGTTCAGTAGGGCGAGACCGACGTAACCGGGAGAAAGGGCGGAGCGCAGTTTTACGACAAGGACCATAAGGATCACAGCAAGAACTGCAACGAGCAGATCGAGAATTAGGGAAAGCCAGCGCTGAATGCAGAGCAGGAGGTAGTAGGGCTTTTGAGACACGTCGAGGAGGGCGATATTCAGCTCCTGGAATGGGACGGTCCAGCCGAAGGCACGGATGGTGACGAGCCCGTTGAGTGATTCGATGAAGTGGGAGTAGAGTGGGGATTTGGCTTCTAAGTCGAGGAGGCGGATTTGTCGGGAGGTACGGAGATAATACTTTTGCAGTACTGTGATGGAGTGTTAGATGCTAGTGGGCCGAGGAGGAAACAGCAACTTACTCCATACGCTGAGGATCACAGGGGGTATTGTCGCTGCAAAGTAGCTGGCCGAGATACACATCAGAATTGTTGCCATGATACTATCGGAAATTGTTAACAAAAGGTCGATAAGAGCATATGGCAGCTCAGAATCTAGAACCGTCATGTCTTGACTGAATCTATTGATTCATTAGTCCACTTGAGCTCTCGGGATGTACAACGACTACTCGCCTGTTGGTAGTAACCCCCGTATCCGTAGAAGTAAAGAAGCTCAATGGTGCGGCCATCACTGTCCTTAATAGTCGTTCGTGGAGAACAGATGCTGTTCGAGGTACTATCTTGAGTAAAAACACCCAAGCACCGCCCATAAGCCCAAGCAAACCGAGACCAGCGAGCAGGGCATAAAATCCGAGGTAAAAGTTGTTCACTTCGTTTCCGTGTTGTGCAACATCATCGGTCCCTATGGGCTTGTCAGAATCCTGGCATGTTTTCCCGGATCTTTCTTTGGCTTGACAATCGGGAGTCATCCAAAATTTGAAAGCCGAGTGTGTGTAGTCATAGAAGGTAGGTGTAACTTACAATATGTAACAATGAACTCGGTCAACTTCCCACCCGCACCATACAGCACCACGGAGGCTACTAAGACCGAATTATATTTCCACCCAATCGAAGCAAAGTAATACTTATAAACTTGGAAATCACCAGTCTGCCGATTCAACTCTTCAGTGCGCGCATTATACTCCTCTTGATCAGCATGAAAGGTCGGCACAAGTTTAATTGGCGCTTCTTCCTCTGCGTCTCCCTCCGATGACGATTCATCTTCTCTCCTGAGCTTAGCAGCAAGGCTTTGTACGTATCCCCCAGAATCCTTGAGTGCTTCGAAGGAGCCCTGCTCAACGATACGCCCCATGGCATCCATGGCAATAACGTGGTTGGAGTAAGGCAGACGATGCACCGCGTGGGTGACTAGAAGCACCGTTGTCTTCATCTGCTGGAACAAACCTTGCTTGCTCAGAAGCCGGTTGAAAACTTGCTCTTCGGTCTCAGCATCGAGTCCTGAAAATACATCGTCTAGGATGACAAGTTCTTTTTTCGCGTAGACTGCACGTGCAAGAGCAACTCTTTGCTTCTGCCCGCCACTTAGGGAAATTCCGGCGCTTCCTACAGGTGTTGCTATCTCACGTCAGTCTGAGAAAGTCCGTAAGTGGGGAAGTACTCACCATGTCCTTTAGGCATCATGGTGATATCCTGCTCTAGTGCGCAAGCTCGAACAACTTGCCTATACCACGGTTCATCAAAGGTCGAAACTCCCAGGATATTCTGCTGAATAGTACCGTTCTGAATCCAAGGTGTTTGATCCACGTACGCGGTGGTAGGAAAGGTACTATAAACGAACCCCTGTGATGAAGGTGTCTCTCCCAGCAAACCTTTCAACAGTGTGCTCTTTCCAGACCCAACAGGTCCAACGATAAAGCAAAATTGATGCCTGGGCAGAGTAAAGCTGAAATCCTGCACAACCGGCTCACCACCCGCTGTCCAAGCGAAGCTTGCGTTCTGAGCGACAATCATGGGGATGCCTGAAGGGTGCTCGGAGGCCGTCGGGGTCATGCTTTTCAATTCAATACCTCCAGCACCTTCTCGCGGAGTTGGTCCTGCGTCTAAGTCGGATGGATTCAATGGAAGACGGTGGTCCTGTCGTGCATTTGAGTTCAAGAACTTCTGGATTCTGTCAAAGCAAGCCATCGAAGCGTTTAGCATCGGGATGGTTCTAATCATCGTGTTCATAGGCCCCGAGAGGAGCGAGATCAAAGAGAGTCCCGTAAACGCAGCAGCAGTGTCCAATGTTTTACCGGTAAATTTGGCAATCAAGACGAAGACGGCGAACATCACCAGTGGAGCAAGCGACTGGGTGCTGTTTGCTAGAGCCAAGTCAGCATTCGCATATCTGGAGATTGGATTGGATTTGTAGTAATTTACCTAAGAACACACGAATACAAAGAAGTTTTCTAAACCTGTTTGAGAGGTTTAGTTCCCTTACCCGCAACCCTTGGATTGTTTGGGTGAGTTTATTGGTAAACCCCAACATCTTAATCCCCTTGATTGCGTAACTATTAGCAAGGTCTTCTTTTTAATTGAAAACGACTTACCTTCATTGATCCCAGCATTGAAGCAGTTGAATCAACACGTGTCTGAATCCCTTCAATCCAGATCTTCTGAGCATTCCCAATGTAGCGAGCTAACCACAAAATGCCCGCCGTCGAGCCAAAGGTTACAAAGGCGGGAGCCAAGAATGCAAGGCCCAACTGCCTCTCCAACAAAAATAGTGCAATTCCTAGCTCAATAGGGACGGCCCAGACCTCATGAATCGTGGCAAAGCCCTGACATATTGCTTCTGTCGAGTAGTTAGAACTCCCGCTTCATCATGTACAGAAAAGAAGACGCCCACCCGTATCGCTTGCCATCAAGGTGACCGCCGCCGACTCATCCAAAGCCGTGATGCTCAAATCCACCGTCTTGGTATAAATCATACCAACCAGCATCCCCCTCACGGTGGTAATAAATCGAAAATTCATATGCTCGTAACTGCCGTTGGCCACAGCCAGGCCCACGAACACCAGCCCAAATGCTCCGGTCAATCCCCACCCAATGGAATCAGGTTGCTCGGGACTGTTCGCGAAGTCCACCGTCCGGGATAGCAAAAAGGGCTGCGCATACCGAAATCCAATGAGGCACAGCCGCGGGAAAATACAGTAGCAGAACGACGCCCGATTTGCTTTCAGCGTCGACCACAACAGCGCCCTCGGTCGCGCCCTCCTCGCTTCACCCCAGACTTTCTCGCCATGCTCCGTCAGGAAGGCCGAACTCATCTCCGCATCAATCGGATATAAATCCTCATTCTGAATCACCCGGCGGAAGCCCGTGGTCATCAGCGCATTCAGCCACCAAAAGAAAGAGCGGCTATAAATGCCGCTGGTGACTTCCGGGGAGGAGTTTTGATATCGATCGAGCAGGATCCCGCGCTTTTCTATCGCCTCGGCAATGAGGATCATGACTTTGACGCCGAGCGTGGATGTGAAGACGGCGGCGATGGACCGGGTGGCTCCGCTCAGCCAGAGACTCCGTGCACGGGCGACGTCGAAGGGCAGCGTCAGGAGGAGGTAGACGTTGATGATGGCGGATGGACGAACTGCACGGATGTGTTCTGAATGGGAGAGCATGCATAGTCCTAGGGAATCTAGTACGGTGAGGACCGATGCTGCAATGGTCGCGCGGGTGCGGAGAGAGGGATTCAAGGCATGGAGAATGAGAAGAACGATATTCATAGCGCTGAACACAACGAGGAAAAGCTGCCCTGCTTTAGAGGTTGAATTAATTGGGGCAATCGAGAGTAGCATACCAGCTTGTTTCCATGCAAAGAACTTCGCAAGACTTTCCTCGGTTGTTTACGTAGAAAGAAAAGACGCGCGGGAAGAGCGAGGAGAAGAAGCGAAGAGGGCAGGATAGACAGGAGGGTATCTTCAAAAAGCGGACTGAAATCAAACCCTCCCGGCACCGTGGGACCAAAAGAGGTCGTAGAGTAGCCATTGACGGAATAATTCGAAGCCATCGCGAGCCGAGCCGAGGAAAGAGAAATTTAAAGAACGGTGGCGTAGTAAAATCTCTGGGGAGAGTTCTGATCTATAATATATCTTCAATCCAACAGAACCAGGGTACAAACAAGGATGTGGAGATAACCACACGCAACCTTCCAATGACGCCTTTCGTTGCCTGCTATGACGGCTGCGGCTTGCGTTTGCAACCAACTGAACTTACGTACCTTGACGATCGGACGCGCAGAACTGTCAGCGGCCTAGAGTCTGCCCGACCCCCATTTTGCAGCGCCCACCGTTGAGAATAACCTTAATTGGAAGGTTCATCGCCTCCTCGTGCCCGACGCGAAAGCTTGCGCAAACCTTCGCGCGGCCTTGGGATTACATGTTCTTGGGGCCTGCTGTATGGTGGGTCGTAAACGTGGCTGGAACTGTCAATATTACTCCATTGAAGAAGAATGAAAATATTGGCTTTATTAGCCCGAGGCTGGAAATGCGGGGTTCCTAGGCGTGTGATAATAGAGTACAAGGGCAGTTACGAAATCGCGAGAGAAATTAAAGGTATACGTCTTGTAATTCAAATTACTTCTCAGTTGACGAGATAGTATTTGAAATCCAGGATACAGCGAGGAGTCTCTCACACTATAATCATGGGACGCCATTCGAGATAATCTTGGAAAGATCGAATTTAGCCGGGAGCCTCCAAACGAAGCATATACAAGTAGACTAGTTATGCATCTCCCACTCTCCCTGGCCTGGCTCTGATCAAGCAACCACAGTATTATCTGTATAGTTCCTTCTCGACTGTCGAACTCTGAAAGCACACTTAGCAAGCAATACTTCCGCAGTAACAAAGGTTTGAACGTCCTCTTTGGCTTCGTGGACTAGGATTGCGGGGCAGTCCCCTCCCTGCTTTCTTCCCTTGTACTTTACCTACACTTAATTGTATAGTAAATACTTAAGTTTATCTTCACACATAGAACCTGATACCCGGCCCCTTCAAAACTCTGGAAGCCGAGCAGCCTCATATGGGAGTACAATGCACTCAAATTTTCGAGACGCCCAGCCAAGGAAGGATAGTATCTAACCCTGGAAGAAGGATTTTCCATTTTCTATCAAGACATATTTTGTAGATAAAATCATGCTTTTGAAATTGAACGTATGTCGCTCTTCTCCTAGTTGTTGGCAATGAAGGAGCTCCTACCCACATTCCGTTCCGACACAGGCTCGGCGACTCCCGAGCTAAAATAATCTCTCCGAGCTTCTTTCAGATAAGAATGATACCCCCAGAACCTGCCCACTAGCATGTCAGGATTACTTTATCGCAAATATAGTACATTGCCGCAGCCTCGACACAAGCAACCTTAAAACCTCCCTGGGCGATGCAGATATCCACATCAGTACTCTGCTTGGGAGGATACTTATACGCATCGGAGAAAATCATTAGTATTCTCAGCCTGGGTCTAGGCATAGATCCTTCATTCTTTGCTACTTACATTGATATTCCGCTTGTCGATATATCAGCATCACGACTTTCCGGCGAAGCGTGTGCGAGCTGCGGTAGTAGGTCATATTTGATGACATCTTTTTTGATATATTACGAATTTAATAATATTTGAGCTCTGAAATTATCTGTGGGATTGGTTGCCTGGGTGGGACAAGACGTAAGACTCGGAATGTTGTAAAGATCCTCACCAACAGAACTACGATCAACCTCAAGAAAATTCTCAGGGCGTTTGTGGAAGGTATTGAGTTGATGATAGGAGGCGAGCAAAGACCATTGCACCTCACAGTGTCTGATGTGATCTATAAGGCAATGAGGAGAAATTGTGAGAAGTGAAAGAGCGATGAGATTGGCGCAGGGTAAAGGCGGCCAACGCCCGAGCGCTCAGCTTGTGTTTGCCTTAAATCAAATCATCCGAAGATAAGGCAGATTGATGATAATTGGTAAAGTATGACTACCGCGTTGCTTTTAGACGGACATCTAAGTGGCGTCCTATAGGCTAGCACTGTTTCTTTATGGCCCGCTTATGTTGCATAATTATGAACCAATGTAGAGTAGACAAAATCACCGATCTGATGATCAACGTTACAGCCTTGTCTCCCCTGTCTTCCAAGTACCAGGCAGTACTAAACTGTGAACTAGGCATCAATTGAAGCGGCATTCTAGAGATTGGATTTCGTGTGGTGAATTAATTCATTCTAAACATTTATTATCCTGTCAGTAATGTTCGTGTGATATTAGTTAGTTTGGACAGGATCCAACGCAATTGCTTCTCTACATGGGTGATAAGGCCTTGAAAATTTCGTTGGATCTCCATGCCATTTATTGCCTATCCAATGATGTGACATATTTCTCAGCCCCCTCTTTGGATAGCCACACAACGAGCTATTATTATATGGTCAGAGCCTCGCTGACAACTTCCCCTCAGAAACACCATTCTCATACACACTTGATAATGTCTCGAGCCGCCCATGAGTCTTCGACGAAACTACATCTTTACCTGCTTTTCTCTCCGTGCTTGTATCTACACCTGTCAGTAGAAGTTTGACCATTCTAAGTCGGCCAGCCTTCTTCCCGAAAGAACCGTCACGATAGAACCACTCCTAGCCGCCATTCCCGACGTTTATTCTGAAGAAAGCTATCCACGTTCTAGCCTCCATACTCACCGGTGAAATCATGGCGGATCGAATCTCTCAAGAAGTTGAACTCTTCCGCCAGGAGCGCGAATTATACGACTCAATAAAGGATGAAATCGATAAGTTGTGCAAAGAAAAGTTGGACGAGGCTAGAGTCGAATGCATCTGGGAATCGCGTGTTAAGACGGCGGAAAGCCTGGACCAAAAGTTGCGTAATTGTGCAAGGGAAAACAAGCCGGCCAGCATAAGTGACATCACAGACTTGGTGGGGGGCCGCATTGTGCTCCTTTACTTCGAAGATCTGAAGGTTGTCCAAGAGTTGCTGCTGAGAAATTTTCATCCAGTAGGGGAAATAATACAACACCCTCAGTCGGAAAAAAATAAGACCAGTGAATCTATGCGATTTCGTGGATACGATGGCCGCCATTTTCGTCTCAAACGACGGAATGCGAAACAGGACACACACCCCGAGCTTGTGATCGAGGTCCAGGTTATTCATATAACAATGTGGCTACTGGCCAGAGTGGATCACGACACAATATACAAGCAGCAAGGTGAAGTGCCCGAAGCGTTGAAACAGAGTATTGAAATGATCCGAGGAGTTGCAAACCTTTGTGCTGAGGCATTTGCCCAGTATGAGAAGGTATTTGCCGCGCAGGGGAGCGATGAAGTTACGCGACAAAGGATACAACGTCTCGATCATCAAATGCACCAAGCTTCTGCTCTTCAGCAGTATCTTTCACCCGCTGGCAGACGGTCCACGGGTCCAGACGTAGGTCAAGTCGTGAGCCCGATTTATAACGACTCTTACTGTGGTTCTGATCTGGAGAGATCTCTAATTATGATCTTGAGGACTCCTATAGAAGTGGTAAACACGAAAAGGCAGAGTAGTACCGGTTAGTTAATCTCCAGTTCTTTCACCTCAACTGCTTTCAAATCCCATAAGCCTTTCGACGCTAGAATAGTCCGTCGTGGCATACCTTCTCAAATTCACGATAAGAAAAGGATTGCTATTGTGTAGAAAGGTCTAACTCAAACATTTAGAACCCCACAACGAATACTGGTTGGTTCCTCGGGGTGTTTCTTCCTTTTTCACTGGCCGATCGGAAGTTCTTCAACGGTTAAGAACGAGCTTATGCCCTTCGCTTACATCTATGAATGAATCGAGGCAGAGGAGATTTGTAATTATTGGCGTAGGTGGCGCCGGCAAGAGTGAAGTATGCCTTAGATTCGCAAAGGAGAATAGGAATAGGTAATTAATCCCAATATGGTTTTCAATGAAATCTCAACTGACTAGCTAGGTTCTGGGGTATTTTCTGGATCGACGCAAGCAACGATACCACTGCCACCAATAGTTTCAAGACTCTGGCGGCTGAGTGTCACATAAAGAATGATAGCCCGGACGGCGTAAAACACTGGCTAGCGAATTCGAAACAACCTTGGCTCCTTATTATTGACAATGCTGATGACGTCAATTTTGATTACTCTACATATATTCCATCCGGAGACATGGGCGCAGTATTGATAACATCTCGAAATATTCATTGCAAACCATATAATAATACCGGATACGAACTTCTTGATGCGTTGGACGAAGAAGAATCAACCTCACTGCTCTTCAAGACTGCAGAGATAGATCCAGATGAGAGAGTTGACCTGAGCCAAAAAGCCAAAGAAGTTGCAAGGCTCTTGGGATATCATGCGCTTGCTTTAACTCATGCAGGAGCATACATACGGAACGGTATCTGCGACCTCCATGAGTACGCTGACAAATTTCGTACAAAATACAATGAATTATTAAGATACGAGATCAAGCAAAACAGCCCAACTCATCACACTGTTTATGCCACTTTCGAGATCTCTGCTACCAAGATAATGGAAGCGTCATCATCAGATCAGATCGCAGTCGACGCACTAGAATTACTCAAATTACTCGCTTTCCTCCACTACAATGATGTGCCAGAACTGATGTTACAAAGAGCCTGGGCCAAGGCTACGTTGATTCAGAAAAGGATCCGTAAAGATCTGGATGACAAAATCGAGTATCTCTCTCCCTGGCACGTGTCTTTACTACCCGATTTCATGCGTCCAACGAGGTCGGAGGACTCGGTCAGAACCTCTACCCGCCTTGCAATAGATCGTCTTCAATCTTATTCCTTGCTATCATTTAATAAAAAGCGGAAGACTTTATCTATGCATCCACTTGTTCACACATGGGCTAAGGCCCGACTAGAAAGAGAAATCCGACTGGCCTCATGGACAGCAACCAGCAGCGTCATCGCACTTTCAATCAAAGATACCGGAGATGAGGAACTACTTCAGCACTCTGACATGTTCTGGCCACAGTTAAAACCGCACCTCAATTCTTGGTTTGAGATCCAGACAGAAAATGATTTTCACCTTGAGGTATCCACGTCAAACTTCCAAGTTTTGTTCCATTTCTGTTGGTTATTCTACGGTGTTCGCGATGATCTACGAGCTGAAAGCCTTGCTAAATTAATAAATTCGGAGTTAAATAAGAACGATCAGTATATGATACTAAACACAGCGGGGTTCTCAAAACTTGAAGCACAAATATATACCTGCCATGGTCGATATCAGAATTCAATTGAGACGCTTGAGAAAGTATTTAATCTCAGGGACGCGGACCTAGATCCTGAACATCCGGACCGATTAGCCTCACAGCACGAGCTTGCAAGAGCGTATATGGGAGTAGGAAAGCACCAAAAAGCAGTGGAAATCTTAGAAGAAGTGGTCACGATAATAGAACGAGTCCTGGATCCTGAACATCCGAGCCGATTAGCCTGTCAGCACGAGCTTGCAAGAGCGTATATGGGAGTAGGAAAGCACCAAAAAGCAGTGAAAATCTTAGAAGAAGTGGTCACGATAAGAAAACGAGTCCTGGATCCTGAACATCCGGACCGATTAGCCTCACAGCACACGCTTGCAGGAGCGTATATGGGAGTAGGAAAGCACCAAAAAGCAGTGGAAATCTTAGAAGAAGTAGTCACGATAGGAGAACGAGTCCTGGATCCTGAACATCCGCACCGATTAGCCTCACAGCACGAGCTTGCAGTCGCGTATATGGGAGTAGGAAAGCACCAAAAAGCAGTGGAAATCTTAGAAGAAGTGGTCACGATAAGAGAACGAGTCC
>PDLM01000020.1:21736-82935 GCA_003369665.1 Coleophoma cylindrospora
TCGCGTATATGGGAGTAGGAAAGCACCAAAAAGCAGTGGAAATCTTAGAAGAAGTGGTCACGATAAGAGAACGAGTCCAGGATCCTGAACATCCGAGCCGACTAGTCTCACAGGATATGCTTGCAGTGGCGCATATTATGATGGGCGTTTTGTCTTGATCTAGTGAGCGAAGGGTTTTCTTTCTTGATATGTGATCTTGTTTTGGTAGTTGGAAGTCCCAATGTAGAGTTTGACATGCAGTATATATACTGATGATTAAGTAATACATCAACTTTTGTCAAGGCATACTTGTTTGCTGTGATAACCTATATATCATCGAATCAGTATCCAAAGCAAACTTCCTCATGGCTTCTCACAATAGAAGCCTTCTCAGCCAATTCTCTTTCCAATCTCCTGCTCTGCGACGTTTCCTCGGCGTTAGTATAGTCGTATCCACGAGCCTGCTCAGCAAACACTTTCTTGTGGCATTTTACTGGATGATTCTGTCCTTTAGCTCGAAATGAATAAGTCGCTGTTTAGAGGCTCTGGCAAGCTTCTCAGTGGCCTTTTTTGTCGTCCTGTTCCTCTTTGTTACATATACAGTATTGGCGTCAAGTATCCAGCGACAGTGCTTGACGACCATCACCATCCCATGAACCTTTCACTGACTTTCTAAGGTGGAGTTGTGCTATCGCATATTCCCAGTAATGCTGAGACCTGCATTTAATAGTGTGCTTTCTTCCTTTCCAAAGCACTTAGAAGCAGATTATCATATCTCCTTTATGTATGGTGGCCCGGCAGCCATAATACGGAGTGCAGCGCATTCTTTTCTGGGTCCATTAGCCCAAATGTAAGGGGAATATGTTCCCAGGCAAAGGAATGCTTGGGATGTGTGGATGGAAGGACTATCTCATGACGCCGATCCTCCAGTGCTGTCAACCGATCGTATGACTTTCTAACAGTGGCTTTGCAGCCTAGAATCGATTCACAACAGATCCAAATCCAAGTCTCGCACGAAATCGGTCATATGACATGACCAACTCACTATACCAGAAACGGCGATACGCATTGTGCATCACGCTAGTTCACCGCCTGACGCTGTGCCCAACGCGAGCTTTCAAGTTGATTCAGGAAAGTACATCCAACAGCATTCACATAATGCCTCAAAGTGATCAATCCGACGATGGAGCCCAAAGGCCGCTCCTTGCAGACGCGACGCAGCCGGAGTATGGTGCAGCGGCCGAGACAGCGGCACCTGCAACTTCTCAACAGGGCACGTTTACTCGCAATCTCGGAACCATAGAGGCATTTGGCATCGTCATTAGTATTGTTATTGGAAGCGGCATCTTCACATCTCCTGGATCCATCGATGCGAATGTTCCCTCGCCCGGTGTAGCATTGGTCATTTGGTTGGTCGGTGGTATACTTGCTTGGACCGGTGCCACCACCCTGGCCGAGCTGGGCACCGCAATTCCCGGAGAGGGTATGTTCAACATCTGTCGCATGAAAGAACCTCGGCTAAATCGCAACTCTAGGCGGCGTGCAACCATATCTGAAGCACATCTATGGTGATGTCTTCGGTTTCTTGGCGGCTTGGACGTGGATCGTCGCCATTATGCCTGCGACACTCGCAATCTTGAGTATTGTCTTTATCGAGAGTATCTACTCCGCCCTAGGCGTCACAGACCAGGCCGGAAGGATCGAGCATAAGCTCTTGTCCGTCCTAGTACTGACTGTTGTGTCTGCGGCGAACTCTATCAGTACCAAGGCAAGTACTCGATTGAATAACTTCTTTGTCGTGGCCAAGTTTGTCAGTATTTTTGGAGTTGTGTTGGCTGGCATAGTGGTCATGATTCTTGGGGCATCGAATCCGGATAGGGCCATTGGAGGAAGGGACTGGCTGACCAAACCTTGGTTTGGGTTTAGGGATAGTGTGAACCCCGATGGCAGTACTACGCACTGGGCGGCACTGAGTCAATGGGAGATTCTGGGGCACTATTCTACTGCGCTTTATGGGGCATTGTGGGCGTATTCGGGTTGGGACAAGGTAAGTCATGGTCACATCCTGACTGAATAAAGAAAATACTCATGCCATGCAGGCAGTTTATATCACGGCCGAACTTTCTGCGCCAGCTCGTCAGCTCCCACTTGCAATCAACACTGCCATTCCGACCATCATTCTCTGCTTCATTACTGCCAATGCAGCTTATTACATACTACTTCCATGGGATGTAATTTCCACCACCGACAGCGTGGCCGTGGTAAGTCTCCCATTGTGCAGCTTAATCGGTTTATAGCTGACATTAGCTCGAAAGACAGCTATTACTCGACTGCTAGGGTCCGGCTTTGGCATCGTGGCCGCTGCTCTCGTCTGTCTAGTGGTTGCGGGCTCGTTACTTGGCAATTCCTTTATAGCTGGGCGCATGACAGTTGCTGCTGCCAACCATAACTGGCTTCCTCGCTTTTTTGCCCTCGTAGGACAGGTTGGCGCCAATTCCGATCAAAATACCGACTCATCAAGTTCTCCAAAATCATCTCGATCCGACGCTCCTCTCAATGCTCTGCTGCTCTCTACTACGCTTTCAGCATTGTATATCCTCTTTGGAAATTTCCGCGCTCTCCTCACGTTCAATGGCCTAGGGGAATATTCATTCTTCTTCCTCACTGTTCTCGGCGTAATTGTCTTGCGGATTCGCGAACCTGGTCTAAGCCGACCTTACAAACCGATTGTACTGATTCCGGCAGTCTTCGCGCTCGTGAGTGGGTTTGTCGTTGTAAGAGGCGCAGTTTTTGCGCCCTTCCAGGCAGGTATAATAATCATAGTCTGGATTATTGGTATTGTATTCTATCAAGTGAGGAGAACATGGACGAGGGAAGTGGCGGAGTAGACTTGGCTATAGTTCCGGGTATTGTTGGAACGGGAGCTACTCTTTGCTGGCAGCTGCTGGGGTAGTATGATTCCCGTGGGTAACGACATTACCATCTGTTCAAGCAATGGACTTTGTTCGAGCTGTCTGATTACGAAGACGATAGAATTTACAAAGACAATAGATAATTCAAATCTATCTAAGAATAAATCAAAATACCGAAAGCACTCTTTACTAATACTTATGATGCGCATTTCAGGAATCTGGATACCAACGAGTCACGGAATGGGGTCACGACAAGTAGAGCTATACTAAGAGTATAATACTACTATTCTCTGAAATTGTATTCGTACGTTTCTCTGCGCAACTTCTTCTTGTGGGCCCTTAGGTCATTTAGTGCCACAGCGCGCAGCCACAAAATCCTTGGCATACCCAAAGCCATTTGCAATCCTCTCCTGCTGGAACGCCAAGACTCCGAATGATAGTGACACGGCTACCGAAACAGTGACTTCCCACTATCAGCATTGTTACAGTTTGCAAAGGCGGGGTGCCTTACTCAAATACTTCATCACCCAAGCTAGGGGTAGTTTTCCATTATCATTGAGAGGATATGCATCGATATTAATAGCAAAGAGCGCAGCCATGAATGACAGAGGTAGCTAGAAATACTCAGGATACACGTTTCCAACATAACGGGGAGAGGACGTACAAATATAATCGTGATGACGGTAAAAACAAGAATCGTCTTCCCCTGCCTCGCCGAGTCCAGAGACTGTTTGGCGGCCTCCTCGGCCATCAGCCGGGTTGCTTCTGCTTGCTTCCGAGCCGAGCGCGCTTCGGATGCATTGGCTTGTTTTTGCTTGAGATCGAGGAGATGATTGATCTGCCAAGGTCAGTGGCTACTTCTCACGACGTCAGAGAAACAACCTAAGCTAACCGCTTGGTGTGTATTCGCTGCCAGGCTTTCCATCTGCTGAATCCGGTATACATGGCTGTCAAGCACCTCGTTGTGTCCTACACTTTGCTTTTCCTGTGGCGAGGTCAATTCCCCTTTAAGTTGCGCGACGCTCTCATTGAAATCCTTGATGACGGCTTCTTGGTCCGTAAGAACCATGCGCAAAATATTGAGTTCGTCTCGTATGTCTTTGATCTCGACCAGCAGTTCAGTCTCCGCAGTAATATCGAAGAGAACGTCGGGCTGAAAATCATCTCGGGTTCCTATTTCCTTGATAGTCTCTCTGAAGTCCTGAAAGCATGCGGCTTCTTTTTCGGTCTGAAAATAATTAGCAAAAGGGAAGGCACTGAGGAGTTGCAGCCAAGCCACGACGTACCACTTTTCCGATCGACCGCTCGAAGAATTCGAGGAACTGAAATGCCTGAGGCACTCGATGCTGATCGAAGACACTCGCGCAGGAATTGATGATGATGTTACTAAGATCGTACACAGACTTAATCTTGGACGGATCGGTCGTTTCGATTGCTTTGAGGACCATGTTTCTAATCCCTAATGGTTCGATGTGCTCAGGAAGAAGTCGCAACCTGTCAGGGCCATTCATAGTACTAGACTTTGTGTTGTACTTCTGTTTATCCCAAGAGTTCCAGACTTGAGGGCAGCAACTGATCACCGTATCTAGAGTTGGATATTAGCCAATTCTCGTCATAATTTGCATTTGTCATATCTACCTTCGTCCAAAATCCACAGCCACAGTTGATCGACCATGAAAATCCTAGGAACTTGACCTTCCTTCTCGAGATACCTAACTCCCTTAGTATGACTTTAGTAGAAAAAGATGTAGAAGACAAACCTATACACGACTTGGTCTCGGTCCCGTTTATATGTATCGGGGAGATGTGTGTAGAAATACTGATCGAGCGTACGCCGTGGTTGAAGAGCTGGAACAGCTCCATACTTGCTGGGTACCATATAAGCTTTGATTAGTGTCTCATTCAAAAGATCTGTGTTTAGTTCTGCTGTTCTCGCTTTGGTTTCCCATTCTGCCTCTCTAATTTCCGCAGAATCTCTCGCATCACTCTTTCGAACGGGTTTTTCCACTTCTGGCAACCCATCTCCGAAAGCTTTTGAAGTCATTTTGCTCTGCAGGCCCGTGTTCCTAGGAATACCTCTTGATTCCTGGAGCTCAGATGTTGGACTGCGTGCTCGTTCCGATGGCCCATTACTTTCTTCGTCTCTATGGATAGCAGAATCTTGGGGTACCTCATCCGAGTTGACCGATGGAGACTTCAATTTGCGCTTGTTGAAAGAATTTGGCACCACTTCTAACTTCTGGACAATACTCTTTTTGACTGTGTGCAAAATTCCCCTTTTGGCTGTGCGATGGTTTTCTCTGAAGTGTGAACTTGAGGAAGTTGCGTCAGATTCAGTTGGACGTACTCCCGCGGCTGCAGGTATGTTCGGTTCGGTTTGACTTGCTGGTCTTCGCCATCCAAGCTGCTTTGCTCTTTCTTCCCGAAGCTGCCTCGTGTGGTTCCATATGAGGTCCTGCTCATACTGAGGTACCCATCTTTTGATGATGACGTAGCCATTGTCATCTGGATCTATCTCAAAATCCATTTTAAATCTGGTGAGAGTATCGAGTTCCACGTGTTTAAGG
Organism: Coleophoma cylindrospora; assembly: GCA_003369665.1. NCBI lineage: Eukaryota > Fungi > Ascomycota > Leotiomycetes > Helotiales > Dermateaceae > Coleophoma > Coleophoma cylindrospora. The sequence continues at coordinate 27,195 of PDLM01000020.1, forward strand.
GACATGCGTGTATATACAGGTCTACCTGCATAAGTATCTGTAGGTACCCGAAGTTGAAGTGCCTCAAGATTCACAACGGTCATCACTCTGGATGTCTTTTCGAGCCCCACCAGGTCTTCATAATGGAGATAAGGCATCTAGAGCTGTTAGTTTTGGAGAAATGGTGGTTCCGACCCACACTCACAAATAACATCACATGGCCTTTTGTGCTTTCTCCTAAACGCTTTATCGGACCTTGCTGGTCATGCAAGTTTTAGTAGGAAGTTTCGTCTCACGCAAAAGCGCCACATAGGAATCGCGTACCTCAATCTTGCGACAAAGCGGCCTCATAAAGGATGAATTGGTTGTGGTGGCACGGAGGTGTTTGCCAGCAGTATTTGTCAAACCAAGGCTCTCCCTCGTGGGTTTATCAATCTTAGTTCCATCGGACCGTCCCTCGGTTGATAATCTCTTGATAAATGTCTAATTGCATCAGCAAGACGACTTGATCCGTGTTGGCGTCGAACGGGGAAATGAGAGTTGCTTACTTTGACCCATTCCATCTACCAGGGATTAGCACATTGGAGACTATTTACCAAAGCAGAGACTTACATTGTTGGCTGGCAAATAGCACCAACTGAATGCCGGCTGTTCTCTGGTCATCCCCGCCTCTCTAGCTGACCTCATAATAGACTTGGCACCTCGTCCATAGAGCAGCTCCTGTATAGATGCCATCTCTTGAACCGGCGGACGATCCTTGAAGAAGTCTACCAGGGTAGCTTCATAACCACGACAGGCGTACGTTTTGTTTGCTTTGTTGGTTCCTTTGATGGAATATGAAGTAAAGGGAGCATCTTCAGCGGTACCCATCAAGAAAGCGGCTTTCGGCGGCCCTACTTCTTCTTCGGCATGATTAGAAGCTGAATCCCGGCTCTTTGTGAGCATAACATGCATCGGGTCATTTTGCTGTACAAAGTCCCAAGCGGTAAGACCATTGGGAAGCAGTATCGACTCGTTTGCTCCATTCTCCAGAAGCAAGTTAGCGGTATCAACATCGCCGTCCTTTATGGCCAAAATCAAGGGAGTCTCGCCGGAAGGAATCTGTGCATCAATGTTCGCTCCGTAATCCAACAAAAGATTCACAGTGTGTATGTGCTTGTTGCAAACGGCTTGATGGAGCGCTGTTTTTTGAGTCTTGGAATTCCAGGACTCAACATCAGCTCCAGATTCCAGCAAGATCCACACAATTGAAGTGTGGCCAAGACTCGCACCGAGATGTAACGGCTTCTCCCCGTTGTCTGAAGTAGCCTCCGTATCAGCGCCCTCGTCAAGGAGGCAGCGAACCAACTCCTCGTGACTCTGGGCTACTGCTAAATGGAGTGCAGTCTGTCCACTGTCACCTCTCGTCTCAAGACTAATTCCGCAGGCCAACAGTTGTCGCAATTTTCGCACGTCGCCAAGCCTTGCTGCGTCTAAGAGAGAATCATTTTGAATACGAAAGATTGCGTGGGGGTTGCTTCCCACGCCGGTGGAGCTCATTGACACCAACGGATATTGTCACGTCTGTTGGATGCAATTGGGTTCGCGAAAGTGGAATTGTCGCGATCACTACGCGATAATGTCTTCAGCCCCATATTAGATATGGGCGCCTAACAGCACGTGCTGATATTCCCTGATGCAAGACATGGGGGTCTGATGACGGCACACACCTGAAGCCGAAGCCTTCGTAATTCTTGGACATACCAAACCTCACATGACTGAGCAGAATCCCACTATATCTTTCCCTTTATGGGGAAAATGAGGCCTGTCTTCGAAAGGAGACTTGGGTATTTAACAGAACCCCTTATAAATACGCAAGCAATTTGGAAGATCCTGTTGGTCATTTCATAATTCTAGCATCGGATTAGCTGGAAATGCAAACATAATTGTCACGTGGATTTATGTATGCTTTTCTGGCTGGGGAGATGTTGAACACGGAATAGTAGTGTCGACTGCAAGTCTTCTTAAGCAAAAGTTGCCATGAATGACATAGAAAATGATCCACTAACCCAATTGATGTCTCCTAGCCTCAACAGAAAATCCGCTTGATGAAACGTAAAGGGCTGATTTGATGGATTGCTAAATGAATTTAGGGCTCATTCTAACGAGTAAAGCAGACAGAGCAAATTACGTTAGCGGCATGGCAAAGATTTTGCACATAGCCTGGTAAGCCTATTTAGACAAAATAGTTCGAACCCGGGTATACTGGAGTTTGAAGTGGGACAATGGTTAAATACTATGTGTGAACCAGTAAATCTCCCCCGCCGGACATGTCGGAGTTGAGGACGGACTGAATTAAGCATTATTTGTGGAACTAGTAAGCCTCCGCCACCAGACAGTATTCTTGGTTGATGGGGTACCCATCATGGCCGTTGCAGCATCGGCATTCAAGCCAATCTGAAGGCATGATTCCCGAGCACTATAATAGTCATGCCTGCCATATATGTCACCCGGCTGGCAAATCTCACCTTGGCCCTGACATGGCCCGGCCCCGCATCGCCTGCCATCGCCATCCGATGTGTATCTGGTTTTACCCCAGATCCCATCCCACCGTTGCAGTTCCTCTGTCAGGACCCGATTTACTAAAGCAACACGTCAATAGCTTTATATTCACGACTTGCATCCCTCGTCGCCTATAGATTATGCGCTCCAATAAAACGCGCTGGAGCCCGTATCCGGTTGGTCGCTTGACAAGTTCGGTATTCTGTCCATGGGCCGCAGATCTCAAATTGTCAGGTGCAGTGCTCTATAGGATCTGGGATGGCTTCCCAGGATTCCATGATCTCGTCACCTCTTTTGTCCGATGTATCTAAGAAAGCAGGGTTCATGTACATTCCCTTGTCTTGTGCGGGGCATGGCTCAACTCGTTCTAGGAGGATTGAGAAGAACCTTGACAGCCTGCGGTTAAGTGTGGCTAGAACCTTCTTGAATACGTACCTATATATATCTAGCTGTTTTTCTCATTTCTACACCTCTCACCTCCTTCAAGGTGACCTTGCATCGTGCTCAAATATTATTTTTACAAACGCACGGCGAACCAACCTTGTTTCTTTCGTCCTAATCAGTGCTGAGCTTCTCTATTCTAAGCACTATGAGATCATATCGGGTGTTTATAGCACTTTTGCTATCTATAGTAGCGAGCCCTGCTGTGGCTGCTCCTGTAGATACAGACGCTATTGGCCTTGAAACTAGCAACTTCAGTCCTGCCCCTCGGTCACCACTTGAGAAACGAGACTTCGCCAACCAAGTTGTCTTCACCCCACCTTCCACGTACACCAGCTGGAAGACGATCTACGGGCGTTCTGCGCAGGTGGCGGATGGCTCCCTTCTAGTTACATGGGAAGACTACCCCCTCGTAGACCAAACTCCGTTTCCCATCTACCGTTCCACGGATGGCGGCGTTACCTGGGCATCCTATTCTCAAATCCTCGATCAGGTGAACGGCTGGGGTATGCGCTACCAGCCTCATCTCTATGTCCTGCCTACAGCTTTCGGTGGATTTGCAGCTGGGACGGTGCTCTGTGCTGGTGTCTCTGCTCCGTCGGACCTAAGTGAAGCATATATCGACTTGTACGCATCGACTAACAGTGGCTTGACTTGGAAATTCGTCAGCCACATTGCATATGGATCAGGACCTGAGTTGGCGAGCAATGGCGATGCTGCCATTTGGGAGCCGTTCTTCCTAATGTACGGCTCAACCCTTATATGCTACTATTCGGATCAGCGCGATCCAGCCCATGGCCAGAAATTGACCTACCAGACAACCACAAACCTAGTCTCATGGGGCGGAGCTGTCGATGTCGTTGCGGATCCCACATATAGCCATCGTCCCGGCATGGCCATTGTATCTTATCTCGCCAGCATCAACCTGTACTTCCTCACCTTCGAGAACTGCACATCGAGCTGCCTTGCCACATACCGCTGGTCGAGTTCACCATATACATTCAACTCGGCGCCATCTACATTACTGGCTCCGTCTACTGGCTCGAACCCGGGCAATGCGCCGTTTCATATTTATTACAAAGGCAAAATCTATCTCAATGCAGCCCAAAGCTCCTCCGTCTACGTCAACACCGCGGGAACAACAGTTTGGACGCCAGTGGATGTAGGGCAGATTGAGTCGTATACGCGTTGCCTGGAGATTATTAAAGTGGGTGGCGTTGACAAGTTGTTGATCACAAGTGCGGGTGAAATGTCTTCCACTTTTAACAACTATGTAAGCGTTGCTGTAGTCACTCCTCCCTAGTTTGAGAAAGATACGGGCTGTGGTTTGGATTGGAAGTGTACTCAGGAGTGGTATTGTGTCCAAGTCATGGAGCAAAGTGACCCTCTTTGGTTCGCTTCTTACTTCCCCTGAGACGATCTGGATTGGATGACGGTTGGAATGCTTCTAAGCTTGATGTTCTGTATTGAAAGGATGCAGCTGTGAATATCTATATCCTTCCATACAATGTGCATAGACCCAAATGTACAAGTCCTCTAGTTATCCTACCATTTTCATTTTCCTAAAAGAAAAGTCACTAGCTTGAGATCTAAGTATATTTAAAATCAAATCAAAATTGCTAGCGGTCGTGGTACATTCGCGGCCATGGCATAAAACGTACAAGTCAGCAGAATGCATGTGATCAAATGAAGACGGTCGATTGGTAGAGTTTCAGCGATGCTGAGGTCAGGTGAAATGCAACTATCTTGGTTGCAAAATAGAAATGGCGCCATTGGATATCCCGCACCGGTCGAACGACGGCTAAGGGAACGACATGAGTCTAGCGCGACAGCCCTTCTGAGCTCTGCTTGCGAGAATGTTGCCACAAGCCACGGCTCACATGATGGATTAGGCCTTATCGTTCCACTTGATTATTTGATAAGCTCTACTAATACACGCAATGTCATCAATGTGAATGGCGCGTTATCTTCGTTTGTGGCGTTTACTGCTGGGTTTGAGGGACTGTGAGTGGCCGAATCGCCGCAATTTGCAGAACCGCCCCCTCATGGCTACGGGGGTTGGGGAAACTGGGGAACGCTAAGCTGGGGTAGATGCGCATTCTAACCTCTGTCTGGATTATTCCCCAGATTTTGTATCCGGGATCGATCTTATGGAGCTGGGATGGAATCTAGAGCATGTTTATGTGGCCTCTTTTAATGGTCTGATGGTATCGTTGGCCAGCCTGATGCGTCTTAATAAGATCTTCTTCCCCACTCATCTCTTCTCCCATCTCCAACCTCATCCAAAAATTCCTTACACATTTCAAAATGAAGACCACTGATACTGGTGATTCTAAAATCCATGGTACCTCCGTTCACTCCACCGTCGTTGTGGCAGGGCTTGAGGTCCCGGTGGTGACCTGGTACAAGCATCCCGGGCTGCGAAAGCTCTACCTGATGATGCCTATCCTCATGCTTTGCGCTACCGTCAATGGATATGATGGAAGTCTTTTGAATGGACTTCAGACCATGACGCCGTGGCAGGATTGTCAGCTTCGCGCAGTGTCCCTACCTTGACGACGAGACTAACATAAAGGCTAGATTTCAACAACCCGAGCGGTTCTACTTTGGGCCTCTTCACTGCAATAATGAATATTGGTGGCTTTAGTGCCCTTTTCTTCTGTATGGCAACCAAGGTCTCTTTTGAAAACCCGATCACTGATTCTTGCGTGTTTTAGCTCCATATTGCGCAGACTACTTCGGCAGAAGGATTGCAACTGCACTGGGTATCGGCATTATGATCATAGGAGTTATTATTCAAGGTGCGGGAGCCTCTGAAGATCCTTACATTATATCAAGGCTGATAGATAGGCAGTCGTTCCGGGTGTAAATCGAGGCCAGTTTGTCGGTGGCCGCTTTCTCGTGGGGTTTGGGTAAGCACATTGATCCGTCTATAAATGCATTCCTAGCTCATTGTCGGGTTAGATCAAACATTTCTATTGGTGCCGCACCACTTTTGATTATGGAACTTGCGTATCCCCAACACCGTGGTAAACTCACAACGCTATACAATACTCTTTGGTATGTTGGATCCATCATCGCCGCCTGGACCGTTTATGGAACCATTAAGTACACTGGAAATGTAGCTTGGAGAGTCCCAGTTGCTGTTCAAGCTGCAATGCCAGTCATCCAACTTTGTGGCATTTTCTTTCTCCCAGAAAGCCCCAGATGGCTGTGCTCCAAGGATAGAAACGAGGAGGCATTGGCTGTTTTGATAAAAGTGAGTGCGCGGTCTTCTCGTCGTGCAAGGTAGTCGCTGAATTTTTCTCATTAGTACCATGCGAACGGCGACGAACACGATGAATTTGTCAGAGCTGAATTTGCAGAGATTCAAGAAACACTGCGACTGGAAAGGGAATTCAGCAAACAGGGCTGGGATGTCTTCTTAAGGACACCTGGCAATCGAAAACGACTCATGTTGATTATTTTAACTGCTTTTTTTAGTCAATGTTCGGGCAATGGCCTTGTTTCATACTACCTCCACGATATTCTTAATTCTGTCGGCATTACCAACTCGAAGGACCAATCTCTGTTCAATGGTGGTCTGCAAATTTGGTCATGGCTGGTGTCCGTCTGCTTCTCAGTTGTCTTTGTCGATAGACTTGGACGCAGGGTTTGCTTCTTGATTGCCGGTGTTGGTATGCTGATTATTTTCAGTGTCTGGACTGGGTAAGTCACTCGTATTCTATCGAAGATCTCATGTGTGATATGTATTCTAACAGATGCAAAGATGCTCTGCCGTATACGCGAATTCCGGTAATAATGGTGCCGGCTCTGCAGTCTTGGCCATGATCTTCCTCTTCTATGGCGTGGCTGGGTTTGCCTGGCCCGGCTTGACCGTTGCATATTGTTCTGAAATCCTCCCTTATAACATCCGAGCCAAGGGTCTCGCCCTATCTCTCGGTATTACGGCGCTTTCTGGGGTCATCAACCAGTATGTCAATCCTATTGGTCTTGCTCACCTTGCCTGGAAGTTCTACTTTGTATACATTGTCATCTTGGTCATCGAAGTCCTCTGTATCTGGTTCTTCTTTGTGGAGACCAGTGGACCCACGCTTGAAGAAATCGCGACTCTATTCGATGGCAACGACGCAAATGTTGGTGGGAATGAGACGCTCAAGCACCAGGTTGAGGTCGAACATGCCGAGTACCACATTGGAAAGGAGGCGGCATAGATTTTCATTAAGACGAAGCAATTGGCTCGTTCTAGGTTTATGGTTTGCCTTTTACATGTATGGCACACAGCTTAGCTTGGCATCGATGTCTTTTCTTGATCTTCTTCATACCTCCAAGAAATCATTACTTACACCCAGGAGTAATGTGCATTGTTGATGGCGGCGGTCTCAGCAGAATAATTCGCACGGCTTAGCTAGCTAAAATGAACCACATCAACCTGCAAAGTTACGACAAGTGCTTCCAGCTCCCTCTGGGATTGTGTAGTAACTGTCATAGTATAGAATTGAACGTCGCCATAATTGTACCATCTCTGACTTTCGCTTTGTAAAGCGCCGCCAATACACGCTGACCCCGCATCTGTGAATAAGCTAAGGCGGCGAATGCACTGAGATGCGTTGTTCGGATCAGGTACTTGAATTGCGGTGCTGATATAATTGTGGGCTCTTCAATGGACGGGTGAGGTATTATTGAGCAACACGTGTTTCTATGCGCGACGAAGCCCAGGAACACTAAAAGATTCCCCACCGTAGCACTGAGATATTGCCGGTTTCTTGGGCGTCGATCGATGAGGGGAACAAGAGAAGGAGGCGATGCCCACGGCATTTGAGCCAACCACGACAGCCCAAAGCCGTGTCCAGCCACGCCCGCATATTTTTGGCAACCTTATAATCCTCCCGGCGCCACAAGCATCGGTGGAAAGAGCCGTGTAAAGGATTACATGGAATCAATTGGAGCGCCAAAGTTCGAGGTTCAAGGAGGTTGAAGAACCAATAGCGAGCGCATGTCATTACCTCCCGAGGATAAATTATCGTGACCGCTTTGGCCATCACGAGAGGTATCGTAGTTATGCTTTCCGTTCAAGTCGAAAATGCAGCTGCAAAGTGTTCGGAGCGTATCCGTAGTAGCGGCACAGCAGCCAAACACAGGCTGTTAATGCCGCGAGCGCCAACGTTAGTTGCATACCAGCAACAGCCCACCCATCGCAAAACCCCACTGCGACATCCCCGTCTCAGCACCGATAGCTTACCGTCTCGAGGCTGTCGTTCTCCAGTCGCGGGGTCGTCATGCCGCAGTATCTGCCCATCTGAATAAGTGGGTACGGACGGGTACACGAAATACATCCAAAAGCCTGACCCCCTCAGTCAGTATGGCCTCAACTGAGTTCTTGCCTTCATTATCCAAACATCTCTTTGTAACACAATCATGGAACCCCATCTCCCATATCTACGAAACTCGACATCTGGCCACCAGTTGTTCATCAAAAATGACCAGCCCTTTCTCATCCGCGGCGGCCAGCTGCAGAACTCTTCCCTGAGTTCCGCTGACTTTATGAAGGGCATTTGGCCAAAGTTGGCGGCGGCACATATGAACACGGTTTTGGGCTCAGTAACCTGGGAGATGGTCGAGCCTGAGGAAGGGAAATTCAATTTCGATGAGTTAGATAAAGTGATTTTGGGTGCGAGAGAAAATGGCCTCCACTTGATCCTTTTATGGTTCGGAACTTTTAAAAACGGTCAGTGAGATCGTATCATCGTCCTAATTTGAATGAGGGCTGATCTGTCCGAATTATCAGCTCTGTCTACGTACGTTCCCAGATGGGTAAAAACAGACATGGAGCGCTTCCCCCGCGCAATGCTGCGAAAATCTGGAGGCCGGATGCAAGTTGCTGATGCTATCTCGATTTTCCATGACGAGGCTGCACAGGCGGACGCAAGAGCTTTCGCCCGTTTGATGCAGCATTTGAAGGAATTTGACCAAAATCACTACACGGTCATAATGGTCCAGGTTGAGAATGAAGTAGGCATTCTAGGTGATTCGAGGGACGCATCTCCTGGCGCAAACAGTCGGTTTGAGTCCCCTGTTCCTCAGAAGTTGATCGATTTCCTCAAAAAGAACTGGGATTCTCTGCACGACTCACTTAAGACCAATCTCAAAACTTTTGAACAGACATCATACGGCGCTAGAAACACCTCATGGGAGTCTGTGTTTGGTCGCAGCCAACAGACGGATGAGCTATTCATGGCGTATCACTTTGCATTGCACGTCGGGAAGGTGGCCGATGCTGGCAAAGAGGTTTATCCACTTCCGCTATACACCAATGTCTGGCAGGACTATGCCGGTGAAGACACCGAAAATGAGCATCCTGTGGTCGTAGGTGGTGGAGGAGACCCAGGTGATTATCCATCGGGAGGAGGCGTTGTTAACGTGCTTGATATATGGCGCAATTTCGCACCGACACTTAGCTTCGTCAGCCCCGATATTTACTTGAACAATTATCCTTCCGTCTGCAACAAATACAGACATGGAAACCAGACCCTGTTCATACCCGAACAACGCCGTGACGAGTATGGCGCTCGACGAATCTGGCTTGCTTATGGCAGCTATCAGGCCTTAGGGACGTCAGGGTTCGGCATCGACACGCTTTCGCTGGAGGAGAATCCCTTCAAGAAGCATTACGATCTGGTAGCTAAGGTTTCCTCCCACATTCTGGCTGCACATTGCAATCCTCACTCCAGTGTTGGGTTTTGCTTCGACGAATTACCAGAGACTGGCAAAGATCCTTCACCTGCTGTCACTACTACCTTTGGCAAGTGGATTCTCAAAATCGAGAGATCCTTTGTCTTTGGAAAGCCAGGTCCTGGCTTTGGGATGGTCATTCACCAGGGAGGAGCTCGATTCCTGCTAATCGGTGAAGGTTTCCAAGTCAAGTTCTCGTCGACATCATCAAAAGCCGTGTTCACAGGGATTCTCAACTTTGTTGAAAAGGAGGTCGTCGACGAAAAAACCGGGGAGATGCGGACAGGGAGGACACTTGGCGGTGATGAGACGAGAAGTGGTGCAGCAGCCGTAATGCCGGGGGAAGATCCTGACTATGGCACTTTCCCGATATCTGTAACGATCCCCGCGAGAACTCGGATTGCAGAATGTGAGGTTTATGCTTTGGAGGTTGGGGGATCGAATGGGCTTCCAAATTAAGCACCTCGCGCAGATTCTCTAGCTTAAAATTCCCGAAGTGTCGCTATATTCTCACCACCAAGAATGTGCAATGAAGAACAAAATTAGCTTGACGGTCTGTTTCAAACAACTGCATAAGTTATGTGAAGAGTTTGAGCACTTGGTATTGAAGATTTTGATTTTCATTTGGTATAGATCACTCATTGAAAATCCTGTTCTGTTATCAAACCTAAACTTAAACACTTAATCACGACCCCCAAATCCAATAGCAGTATCGTGAGATGTATTAGTTGTTCTAATCTCCAAGAATTTAGTATTTAATCGTCTTCATACTTATGTTGGTGACGGAGATCACGAGACTGTTTGCTACGACTTTCTATGAGGCAGAGTTGCTCGATTCAGACTGGTCAGCTGATTCAATGCAGGGTCAGCATTTCCCCGCGCACCTCTTCCTTCCTGCACCCCGCTTCATCCACTTATGCTTTCCACAGTTGTTTTATTTAACACCAATATCAACATCACAGCTCAGACTCGATCTAACCGTGGATTGTCAAATGGTCAGATGGATACATGAAGCTCATGCGATATTCTTCAAGCCTATGCATCAACCGATTCTGGTGACCGGCAACTTGTGTCGAGTAGCGCCATGAGAGTGGCAAAAGCATGTCGGCAATGTCGTTCTTCCAAGCGCAAATGTATCCGCAGTGACTCCTATGGGCCATGCGTGCAATGCTCCAAGAGACAGATTCCTTGTTCTGGCAAACTCAAGCCGATTAGAGCTGCACAACTCCTACCCTGTCACGTGGAGTCGCCAAATGCACAAGACGACGATGATGACGGTGCCAACCTCCCCGAAGATACCGTTATTGAGTTGGTTGAGCACTACATTAGCAAAATCCACGATAGACCTCACAGTCTATTCCATTTACCGACGCTGAGGACGAGCGTTCGAAAGGGTGCCCTTAATAAGGCCTTGCTGCTAGCCATATGTGCCATGGGATCCAGATTCTCTGCAAGTGCTGAAATCCGCAAGCTCGAGCATCAATTGACGGAAAAATCAAAACGGCTACTCCTCGCCGACTTAGAGAACATATGTCTTGAAACCATTCAGACATGTGTCTTGGTAGCGAATCTATGTGCTGCAATTGGAAATTCGTCATCAGAGGCGCTCTTCTTTCGTAAGCTTCGACGCCACTACGCTCTCAGAAAGTGATTGCATAGGATGCCATAATACTAAATCAATGGTGCACAGGAATTTCAATCGGCATGGCGCAAATAATGCGTCTTCCCTTGGTGGACCCTGGCGATACGGTGGTTATGGGTGAGCTCAAGAGAAGAATATGGTGGACGCTGTATATGGCTGACCGTTGGTACTCTTCGGGGCTCGATCTACCTCGTCAGATAAACGAATCTGAGAGGTCTACTGAACTGCCTATGGAAGAAAGCACTTTTCGTGATCTTCCGATTGACCAACTTGCATTAGATACGCCCTGGAAACCGGGACTATGGGCCTATATGATCACCCTCGTTGATGTATTTGGTCCCATTCAAGACCTCAACCACCGTATTGTTCAAGAGCATGTTGAAGACGAGGAGATAGACAGGTGTGCCTATGATCTTTCGCGAAAGCTTGACGCCTGGGAGAGGAGTCTTCCCGCGGACATTATACTAAACGAAGAAAACCTGCAGCTGCACAAACAAAAGAGCAACGGCGGCCCATTTGTTGCTTTACATCTAGGTTTTCACCACTACTCAACCTTATTATATTTCCAGTATCTGGAGAGCAAAGGCACCTCAACATCCACAACTAAAATGTTTGCAGAGCGCTGTAAATATCATGCCTCGTCATATAGTGCGCTCCTCAAATTCGCACGCGAAAATGAAGGATTTAAAGCAGTCTATCCAACCGTGGGGCATATGGCTATCGTCTCGTCTTCAGTCTTGCTGCATACTCTTCTATTTGGCGACGAGGATAAGATCTCCAGCGCGCGAAACAGCCTCAATGCAAATTTCGAAGCTCTCGTCGAACTGGAACATTATTGGCCTTCTCTAAAATCAATGGTGTGAACAATGCCCTTCATTGGTGTGATATGACTGACCTTTGGTTAAGATTAAGCGTCTTGTGGTGTTTCAAAACATCTGTCTCTTGACAATGCACCATACTCACAAGCTTAATCGATGGATGATTCGGTTCTTGATAGAGCATGCTTTGCCCATCGATGAGAGGGTGTCTGATATCCCTGTATCTGCAACGGCGTCTGACCTCGAAATAATGCATACAGAGACCCAGAAGCTTACAGATCAGGGACGATTTACTAGTTTTCCCTTCTCAAGAACACCGACTTAGTCTCGAATTCAAAATTCATGGAAGTCTGGAAATGGAGACAGGAACTGGTTGCAGAGGAGAAAATGAAAAGTATGGACAGGTATTGGGACGCTAAAAGAGGTAGTCTATTGATTCCAGTCGATCTACCACGGTAGAGCCTAAAATTTAATTTTACTTTAAAGCCAAACTACTACACACGACTATAGACTCAGGAGAGCCCTGGGCATCCCGCCTAATCAGATTCAATAAGGCAACCTATTTACCCATTTGAAACACTTTCACTTAGATGTTTTAAAGGTGGACGAGTGTTGATCAAGGGTGGGTACGGTTGAGCACCTACCTACTACTCTCACACCCACAATCCACCCGATAGAAGTGCCGCGGCATGCAGGCCTCGAAGTAAGTCTGATTCGAATAGCTGACAGAGTATCGGTTGAACATGCTGCCATACGGAATTTAGGTTAACAACAAAAGTTTGAATATGCAAAATGTGCCGCTTAATTTTATGTGAGATAAAGAGAACATTGCTTAAATGTGAACACAGCAGACTGACTTGAAATGAATATGGGACTCTTATATACCTTAGAAACTTTCACCATCTACTAATAAAATAATTACACATATAATCTAATCATATATGCAGGTGCAGCATGTATGCTTACCCCCCCCCCCCCATGCTTAAATTTCCATATATGTTGGGCCATCTACAGAGGATTACTGTTGTCTATGTCTATAATATCTACATCTTCTTACCATTAATATCAAACACCCGGCCCCTTTTCAGCCTGCTCCTTAGTCGCTTTCTCTTCCTGTCTCTTCCTTTCATTATCCCTCCACTTCTTTCCACGAAACAAGACGAGCCACAGCAGCGGGGTCAGAAGGAACCAGACACCGCTGATAAAGACCCCCATGTAGCCGACACCGATTTTCTCGATCAGAAACGGCGCAACCGCGGTTGCCCCAGCACTCATCAAGCACCGAAACAAATTGTTGGCTGCGGTAGCCGTTGCCGGCATATCGGCGTGCGTATCGACGATTAGAGTATTGAAGCCTTGCTGGACGCCCGAGAAGAACAGACCCATGAAAAAAAGCGATACCAAGATCCCGGCTAGACTCGCCTGGGATTCCAAAGTCCATGCGTACGCCAGTAAGGTGCCACAACTGACATATACCATCGGAATGCAAATCTCCAGCCGGATTCGCTCGATCGGAAACATCTCAAGCTGCTGTTGCCGTGCGAGATCAATGGAATGGCCGAGAAGCCGGGCGTGTCGTCGGAAGTTCCAATCGAAGAGAAGTCCCGCTGTGAATCTTGACAGCAGCCCTCCAACACCAATTGGAAGGAAACATAACCCAACGATGGTAGACGAATAGCCGAAACGCTTGGTCAGCTGCTCTGACAGCGTTGTCATTACCATGAAATATCCAGCAAAGAGAATTGAACCAAAACCAACTGTAATGCATCCCTCAGGCTCTAGAAGAATACGGAGTGCCGAGATGGGATTGGGTCGTCTTTTGGGTCTGCTGATCGTCGATCTATCCTCGTCAACTTGTGGACCGCCATTCAAAACCTTGCCCTGCTTGAGTCGAAGCCACTGCACACAGCTCAAGTTCCACCACTTGGGCGGCACACTTCCATTGCCAACCACAGCTCGACCAGTCTCAGGAAGCAGAATCACAATCCCAATCAGCAGCACCGCACTGATAATGAAGAGAAACCAAAAGATCGAATGCCACCCGAGATATTGATTCAACACCCCTCCAAACACCGGTCCTAGAGCCGGGCCAAGCGAGATCCCGAGACCAGTATACCCAACCCAGCGACCTCTCTCTGCTCGCACAACGGTGTCCGCCACAATGGCATTACCCAACGCAATAGTAGCGGAGCTACCAGCCGACTGCAAACATCGCAGAACCATAAGCGCCGCGTAGTTATTCTGCAACGCCAGCGCCAAATTGGCCACGAGATAGATCAACAGCGCGAGCACATACGCCGGACGACGCCCATGGTTGTCCGACAACGAAGCCACAAAAGTGGGGGCCAGCCCTTGGAAGATCTGATACGTCGTGATGCTCAAGTTCACGAGCGACGTCTTCACGCGCAGGTCGTCGGCGATGGTCGTCAGCGCCGGGAAGTAGATCGCCCCCGTCAGCGGCGACAGCATCCCCGCCAGCGCCGCGATGGCGATGATGGCGATTCTCTGCTTCCTGGGTATCACCGAATATAGTCCTTCGTCGTGGGTCGCGCGATCGCCGGCGACGAGCGGGGGTTGTAAATCATCGCCGTCGTGCTTTGCCACCACGGGTGCGGCTTCATCTTCGTGAATGGCTTCCGCTGCAAGATCATCTGTCGTCGTCGCGATCTCCTGGCTGGAGTCTTCAGAGGCTGTCTTGGCGGCGGTCAGTTGTGTATCGCTAGTAGCGGCGACAAGAGCAGAATCCTTGGCAGCGGGAGTCTCGTCCATGGCGGATCCAGGGCGATGTTCCTCGCTTGCTCTGCGGCTTCAATCCTCAAAACACCACCCGGGAGGTTTTGGAGTCTTGATTCCAGATCGTTTTTTTAATTGGGATATTTGAGGTCGAAATCACGTTATTCAAAGACCGGAAAAGTGGCAAAACTAGTCTGGACCGTGCGCGCTGGGCTGGGGTGTTGGATACCGGCTCAACTGCATATACGCTATCAGCTGGTGCAACTTCTTTGGTATCTTATCAGTACCCCGATCCCTGCAATGGTCGTTTCAATTCAATGTGCTCCAAGCCAAATCACGCTTGAGTCTTTGGCTATATTGACTTCTTTTTATTCTCCCTGTGCCTTGCCGATCTTTGCTGTGGATTTCTGACAGCTGGGTATCTGCCCAGGGCTACCACCATTGCATTAGCTTGACTACGTTAGGTGCTACTACTGTATGAAAGCTACGCGCCATCCCACTATTAGATCAAATAAAGCTCTTGTTAGCATCCAAAACAATACAAATTTGGCTAGTATTAGGGTATTCTTGTAACTTACTATCTAATTAAACTAGCTACAAGTAAATTTGTCGGAAGTAAGCGTCTATGAATTCGAATTAAGCCGTTGTGGTCAAGAGTTGAATATTGGCGGTGAGCGATTGTCGTGAGTCTACTCATCGTGACAGAAGGATTCGGCGTGATAAGCAGTCCTTGTAGCGGGGTGGCATTGAAACTTCGGTCTGCTCACAATACAATGCGCTCGTTACTTGCTATCAACTTCCACCAAGACAAATTTGCTCTTGAATATCCCAGGCTTCTTTGTAAGTGCGTCAAACGAAGAGGTGCTTTTAGTGTATCAATCGGCAAAGCAGATTTCATTCGCCTTCGCTCAGCAGAGGTGTAAAACTACAGATTCAATTGCGGGCTTACACGTATCACGCTGGAAGAAGGAGACTTCGATCTCGACGAAGATAACGATGGCTACGATACCAAAACACTCAGAGACAATCGTTCAAAGTCGATGTAGAATTGAAAACAGCCACAAGTAGATCTACGGCATGAGAATCAGTAGTCCTTGATATAGTCTTACTTCAATATAGCTGCTGGCCTTTTCATGCAAATATCCAGCCCATGGTTCCACTGTGTAGTAGTACATGGTACATTAACATGATGTAGTGTACTATACATCCTTTGTATTGTGCAGAAACGTAAAGTCGTTGGCTGAGGCGTCTGAGGAACAAACTTGAGGCGGGAAGCATTAGATGCGGGAATTCTTATTGTGAGCCTAGAGAAACCCTCCAATACCAATCACACCTCTCTATATATAATATGTCTTCCTTCCTGGATCGATGTAAGAATATTGAGCCATCTGACAACTCCTGAGGAGCTCCAAGCTGAATTTAAAACCATATCTCATCTTGTTGGTCTCAGTTGACGAGCCGGGGCATCTGCTTCGCTATCTGGTTGTTGGCAGACGCAAAGGAAGGTGCTCGGACAAGTTCGAGTTGCGAACGAGTCCAATTGATTTATGTGGGACAAGGCGGAGGGTTTCTTATTTATTGTCAACAGAGTGTTAATATATATAAATCCCCATTAGGCAAGTCTTTCAAGGGATAAGATAAATCTTGCAAATAAATAAGAGGTTGTTGGTATAGCTGAAGCTGTTCTTACAAATACTCGCTTGCCAAGGTATACTTGAATGCCAGATTGGTGCTCCTTACCGTATACTCAAGGATGTGGATGTCGCTAGCGTCGTATTATTCGTCTGTCTCTGTCCAAGGTGTCAAGGCCTGAGGCTCCGTAGGCTTGCATAGGTCTTACAGTCGTCCCGGGTTTCAGGTCCAGCTTGATTCGGTGAGGGAGATGGGCCCGCCTCGAGACTATCCTGCACAGGAGCGACAGAGAAGAAGGAAGTCACAATCCAAGGGCGGATTGGGGTCACCCTTCAATCTGGTGTGATTTTTAGGGTTCCTCAGAGAAAGGGTTGGTGTTATACTTTCAACACCCGACACTTGATTGGGTGCACATCATTTCTGATAATATCATCTCGTTGCCTTTTCTTTGCCGATCTATTCTTATCTTATTGATATTTATAACCTTATTGGAGAGATGTGCTTATAGAGCTTTTTAGCCTGAAGGTTATGCTTAATCTTGTTATCAAGAGCCAGTCTCACATTGGTTGTGGTCCACCCCAAGCAAGGGGTAAGTGGCAGATAAGAGCAAGAGAGGGGTTTAGTACTAAACGAGAAAACCGGTGAGAGTCGATAGTAGGGCCAGAGTATATATAATATGGAAGTTCTCAGGAGCTAGAGTGTGACGCATTTTGACTTTGGTCTTCCACCCTCCTCGTTATCCAGCAATCTATCCAAACTAGCGCGTTTTTATTATCTTCACCTATCAGCCATGGCTAAGAAACATGTGACTGTAGAGCATCTTGAATATGGTAGACAGGATCTGGACGTCGAAGACAAAGAAACGCTCCGCACCATGAGCAATGAAATTCCAGCTGACCAACTCGCCGCCAAATTCGAACAAGCTGAGGCCAGGAGGATTGTACGGAAGGTCGATTTACGCCTTGTCCCACTGTTGGCATTCTTATTTCTGTAAACAATCCACCTCTATGGATGGTTTCTATATATGAGCTGATGATTCTATAGTATTGTACAGATCGACCGGACCAACATTGGGAATGCAAATATCGCGGGCATGCCTCAAGACCTCCATCTGACTGGACCACAATTCAACCTCGCAGTATCGATCTTTTTCGTTCCCTACGCCCTTCTCGAGGTGCCCAGCAACATTGTTCTCAAGATGCTTCGCCCATCCATCTGGATATCCATTTTGTGTTTCTCGTGGGGTACGGTCATGACCCTTATGGGAATCGTGAGCAACCGCCAAGGACTCTACATCTGCCGAGTATTCCTGGGCGTCTTTGAGTCGGGCTTTTTCCCAGCTGCAATGTATCTGCTTACCATTTGGTACCAACGTTACGAAGTGCAACGCCGGATGTCTGTCGTCTTTTCTTCTGCCGCCCTCGCTGGAGCCTTCTCGGGTCTTCTTGCCTACGGTATCGAGCACATGGAAGGGATTGCCGGGTTTGGTGGCTGGAGATGGATATTCATTCTGGAGGGCCTCTTTCCCGTTGCCTTTTCATTCTTCCTCTACTTCATCCTTCCGGATAGCCCACAGACAGCAAGTTTTCTTACTAAACCGGAGCGGGAGTTTCTTGTGAACCGGGTCGCTCTTCAGAATTCCGGATACCACAATACCTACGTGACAAATACAGACAAGATTCAGTGGCGCTACATCAAAGCCGCCTTTTTGGAATGGAAGACTTGGGCATCCATCATTCCAGACTTGGCAAGCACTACCGGAGTTTACGGCTTCACAGCGACCGTTCCCACAGTCATCCAGCAGCTAGGGTATACCTCAACAAATGCCCAGTTGATGACCATCCCCATCTACCTCGTCGCAACCATTGCAACACTCTTGGTAGGCTGGTTATCTGATCGTCTAAAGCAGCGCACACCCTTCATCATGGGCTGCCTTAGCATAGCGGTAATAGGATTTGTCGCCGAGCTTGCTATACCACATCCAAAATTCCCGGGTGTCACCTACTTCTTCCTTTTCTTCATTGCTGTAGGCTTGTTCAGTCCGGTTACTAGTATCATCACTCTGACCGCAAACAACGTTGCCCCGTCTTCGAAGCGAGCTGTGGGCATGGCAATTATGCTGTCCTTGGGCAACTTAGGCGGCGTCTGCGGTGGCAACATCTACCTTGCACACCAGAAACCCAAGTACCAAACAGGGTTTGCTGTGAGTTTGGGATTTTGTGTCGCCGGTATCATCATGGCGGCAGTCTTGCGTGTCGCATACCGCCGTGAGAATGAAAAGAGAGACGAGCTGCTTGCAAGGGAAGGCGAGGAGCGCGTTCGAGCCTGGTACACAGACCAGGAACTTTTGGAGATGGGCGATAGAAGTCCATTCTTTCGTTATACCTTGTGAAAGGGGGATGGGTCCTTTATCGTAAGCAATTGGTGCACCGTGATTTTAGGTTATGACGTGAGTAGTGCAATTTGGCGTGACATTTTGTGCACACGTTATTCGATACGGATCAAATTTCATTTGGATAGTGGAGTCAGATCGTACTAGAGTCTAGGTGAATTCAAAAGTTTTGGTTCTTTAGACAGGTTGTAAAATACACAACCAAAGTGATGCTTTACAGCGGTAGAATCCTAACGTGAATTTATAAGTGAGAGCCCTGCGCCGCTTGGGGGCTAACTTACAAGGCTCTTACTTCGCCGCTCGTTTGTAAATAGCATGTGTCTCAACGAGTAAGCATTATAAATTTAAGCTCTATTCTGTACGTGGGATTTAAACTCTAAATAGTCCCTTGACGTCGGAACAAGTGAGCCGAACTACCCTGTCAACAGATAGATATGTGCAAGATTAGCTAGATACCTCTATGCCCCACCTCCAACAGAGATTAGTTTCCTCTGACTATGCGATATACGAAGGAAACCTGTACCAAGGTTGGGAATAGTGCCTGTCCTCGCACTGGAGAATAGATGGCAGCATCGGCAGCGATCAGCGAAGGGCGTATTTCGTATTTGTCAGTTTGTTCATGTATAACTAGTTCTCTAAGCCCTGAATTGACCCTTAGATTTCATGCGCGAAGTCTTTAAAAGAGCGGTCAAAGAGCTCTTCAAAGTCACAGATGGTTTGATAAGCAAGAACGAAAGAGGCAATATCATCGCTTTGCGTTACATTGACAAACTGCTGTGCCTTACACTAAGCGCACGAAGCGAGTAGAGTAGCATTGTACTATTCCCCTCTTACCCAACAAAGGTTATTTGCATCGGCGTGTGGGTAGTACATCGGGGGTGTACTGCCAATATATTACGAGTCGAGCCTCAGGATCACTCGGATGGCCGCAAAATACTTCTACAAGCACCCTGGTGTATGGACAAAATACTTTTCGTTTCCAACCAGCTCCGACCAGGACTTTGACCACTCAGAAGAATCAGTAGAGCCTCCGGCCCATAACTCGGAAAATAACCTCCATTGGAGCGACCATCAGATCTAATTTAAATGATCATCCGATGATTCGTACGTGCGGGGCAGTATCTTTTATCTCGCCGAGGCCGAACGCGGATCTCTGATAGTTTTGCAACGTTACAACATGGGGAATGAGGGGTACTAACAAGTAGTCATGACTTTTGCAGCATAGATAGAAGGTCTTCTATCAAGAAAGAGAGTGCTCAGAACCAACATGTCGGTGAATAAAACCAGAAAATGAGATCGTTCCCATCTAGAATCTCATATTCACCGAGATCAGCTATGCTGTAGGTTATCATTGTCTCCCTTGCAAGCACCGTTATCTTCTCCAACACCTCTAATGACATCCACGCGTGGCAATCTCAGACCATGTATAAATGATGAACAAAAGAGGAAGTTGGTGAAAACAAAGCACTAACGATAGATTAAAATGTCACCCAAGGCAAGAAGTTCTTGCTCTAGAACTTCAGACTCAGCATCTCGCGTTACTGATAACAGCAAATGTTGTAGGAATCCCACTTTCTTCGTGTTGAATTGGGTAGGTCATAGTTTAGGGATGAAAGAGGAATGTTCATGTCGTTGGTCTAGGCTGTAAGATTTTGATGTTGGGCATCAACTCAAGCCTTCTTGAAAGCTATATAAAAGTCTTAAACTGCGAGTTTGGAAGTGAGTCTTTCCTCGATACCTCCGTCACATTCCTCATTACTCCTTTTACCCAATACTGCTCAGGATGATTGTTCTACGAGCAGCAAGTATCGCCACAACTGTGTTTGTTTGGATTGCCTCTGTCAGCGCTGGTCAATCTATACCACGAGAGTCGACATCCAGCCTTTCCCTTGTTCCTTTGACTGCGCCCGTGGCAACTAACGCTACAACGATCTCAAACACCTATATTGTCCAGCTTCAGCCATCAACTCAAGGAATTTTGAACCCCTCGAAGCGTGACCTTGGGCCACACGAAGAGTTTCATAAAAGAGCCGCAGGATTGAGCTATACGACACGTCGAACCTATGACAATCAATCACTCTTCGTTGGCTTGTCTTTGACGCTCGACAACGATGATGATCTCCAAACTCTGAAGCAAATCCCAACTGTTCTAGGAACATGGCCTGTTACACAGATTCCACGCCCGCTTGCCGCCGTTCGTGCTCCAGAGGCGAGGGGTCTCTGGAAGAGGGATTTATATCCAGGTACTAACATCACCGAGCCCCATATCACAGGTGATACCGATGTGAACAGTCCCCATAAAATGGCCGGGGTAGACAAAGTTCAAGCAAGTGGTATCAAGGGGAAGGGCATGAGGATTGCCATCATTGATACAGGAGTGGACTACCGACATCCTTCCCTTGGGGGTTGCTTCGGACCCAACTGCAAGATTTCATTCGGCTACGACTTTGTTGGCGACGATTATCCAACCACTACGGTAGAAGGCCCGGATCCATTGGCAACATGCCTTGGTGGAGGACATGGGACGCACGTGGCCGGTAATACTATTGAACCCTGCATCACAACGTGTTTCTGATATATCTGCAGGGATCATTGGGATGGACGACGGACCCCATGTCGGATTCGGTGTCATTGGCGTGGCTCCCCAAGCCACCATTGGTAAGTCCTGTCACAATCAGCAACCATCCTTGGGAAAGATAACAACCTGCTAATTACTATGTCTATCTCTAGGCATGTACCGTGTTTTTGGATGTTCCGGTTCCGCTGACTCGGATATTATTATCTCGGCATTGCTCCAGGCAGCAGCAGACGGCGCAGACCTTGTCTCTATGTCCCTGGGATCAATTGCGAAAACGGAGGCCAATGACCCCTTTGAAGCAATTACAACTGCATTGGTAGAGCAAGGCGTAGCAGTATTCGCCGCTACGGGCAATGATGGTTCTTCAGGTCAAGGCAATCCTTCTGCCCCAGGTTCTGGACCTGATGTCTTCGCTGTCGGATCAATCGAAAATACAAAGTTTCCTGTCACCTACCAATTCACCGACTCAAACAAAAAGGATCTCAGATATTCCGCTGTTCTTCCCCTAGACGGGCCTCAAGACGGCTTGACCGTTCAGGTTATGAATTATGGAGCTAACGATGCTACGTTATATGGTGGGGTTGTATCCTATTATGCCGAAGCAGCAGCAAATGCGACCGCCATGGGGCTAAACGTATCCGAGGTTATTCTTGCTGTGAAATATGGAGAGTATGCATCTTACTCCATTGGTGATGTTGCAGGAACCTATGGCTACCAATACGTCCTGATGTACACGACTCCCGATCTACCTCCAGGGGCTCAAGGGTACGAAGATGTCGACCCCGAGGTTGACTATGGTATTTACCCAATTCAACTCGACGTTAAGGATTCCACTGCGCTCCTTGAGGCGTATGGAAAACAGCCCTACGTATACAAAGTCTATCTTGATGGCAGCAAGTACTTCGCCAAGAGTGAAGCAACCATCACAGGCGGCACAATGAGTAACTTTTCATCCTTTGGACCAATGCTCGACTTAACAATCAAGCCCCAGCTATCTGGTCCGGGTGGCCAAATTCTTTCAACTTGGCCACTGGAGCTCTTTGGCGGCTATGCAGTAATCTCTGGCACATCTATGTCTACTCCATTCATGGCAGCATGCTACGCGCTGCTAAAATCCCAAAACCCAGACCTTACCGTCAACGAGACTTATGCGCTTCTACAGAATTCTGGAACCCAGATGCCCTGGTACTTTGATGAGTCCATGTTGTCAACAACAATCCATCAAGGCGCTGGTGCGGTTAACATTCACAATGCCATCACTTGGGAGAGTCTAGTCACTCCACCACAGTTGAACCTTGGAACAAGTGGTTTCACAGTTACAGCCAATTTTACGATTAAGAATAGATCAAATAAGCCCAAGACATATACATTTTCTCACAAGCCTGCAGCGGCAATGCAAGCGTCGTTCGACACCGCTACCAACACCCAGCAATATCCATACTACGCGTCCGCGACATTTGGGTCCGAATCAGTCCTGATTCAAGGCGGCGAATCCGCCGTTGTCAACGCGTATATCACACCGCCGTCGGATATAGAGATTTACTACAACCCAGTTTATACAGGTTACATCGTTGTGAGCAACGACGACGAAACATACTCGCTTCCATATGCTGGCCGCGTTGCATCCAGGGATACCGGACTGATTAGCACGACAGCCCCAATCCCAATATACCAGTGCAACGACTGCATGGTTCGAGCTATTACGCCCTCCGTTCATGGTTTCGCCAGATATTACGGTGTTATGTACTGGGAAAGCCCGCCGGATAAAACGAACCAAACTTTCTCTATGGGTGCTTACGGCTATCCCGGTGTTCTCTGGGCCACGACTGGAATGGTGGATTATGTCCGGTTCGACTTGGTCCCCGCGAATACTTCTTTTGTTCCCGACCTCTACGGGTTTGACCCGAATGTTACTTCCATTCCCACAGAAGACTTGGTCTACCCACCAGCAAATACGACATTTAGCACCATCGTCGGCTTGGAAGATGTGGTGGCTGTCCTGGAGGAATACCCTGCTGGAGATTACTCGAATGGCTCATACGGTTTCTGGTATCAGAACCCAACGAACCAGCCGCCGAATGCAGATTACAGAGTTGTTATGAGGGCTCTTACTCCCGGTGGAGACTACAATGATACATCCGCATGGCAGAGTTGGATGAGTGCGATCGTTAGCATTAATACTAATGCTGAGTTCGTCGCTCTGTATCCGGGGGATATGCCGGGAGATAATTGATCTCTCGAAAACAAATTAAACTAAGCTCAACAGCCGGTTCACCAAAATTTAAGGCAACGGTTGATATTTCCAGTGAAAGTTAATATCGGAAGTGTCTTACATCGTACCAGAAGTTCTCAACTCTTCTTAAAACTGCGGAACCATTGAAGAAGCAACTAGAGTTGAGACAGTTGTTCCAAATCGTGTTCAGTAAGTAAAGGCAGGCGGCGAATATTTATACCGGAGGCTTGCGGAAAAGGACGTGGAACATAACGGACTGTGATATAGCATGATGTTCACGGTAAAATCTATCACGTCTATAAACTAAAGAAATCTGTTATTTATTTTCTAACCTATTTGCTAAGGGCAAGCCATTGCATAAGCTTTGTTAATAAGTACTAATATTCTTCTGATCAATGAAGCCTCCGACTTGTGATCGGTGATGAAACTCTTCATACCCTCAAGCGACTCTAATTCCAATTTCTTAGCGATTAGATATTTGCTCGAGCTTATTCCTGATTTGGGGTTTGCAATTAACAATTATTGACTACTGATAGCAAGCTTACCTATCGGTACCGACAAAGAAAATTGTCATCCGCTTGAAGTAAGAACTAGTGAGGTACTTACTGCATGATTAGGGCTTGCCGTTCACCATACCGAGCTTAAATCCACTGGTACAGTTCTTAAATACTCTATAGCAGAGAACATACTGTGGAGATTTCACGCAATCTACGGGATTTATTGATGTTGTATTTTATGTGGAAGGAGGGACACGTGTTTTCATATATTGTACAGTTGTCATTCCAATTGACTTTTTGTAACACTGCCGCAGGCGCAGTTAAGGTAGTATCAGGTAGCTCCGAATTTAGTCCCAGCCGTAAGTTCCGCCACCGACGTTATCGCACCTACTGCGATTAGCACAGCCCAGGCAAGATGTGATAACCTGGGACCACTCATCAGAAAAGGAATATTGCGCCCCGATTCAAAATTAACAAATCACCCAAATATCTAACCAGGGCCACAGCGCTGACCAGTTAATACTTTGGAGCCTAGTCTGTACGACCCAATAAACTCCTGTGATGGGCGCTACAACCTGTAACACATGTAAGCTTGGGGTAGTGACGATACTTTTGGCTGACCCCAGTACTTTGCGGCTGATCTGCCCTTGCTTAGATAACTGTTCTGATTTGTCTGAAGTTCTCTCCCGTGCTGACTGTCAGCCCTAAGCTCTCCGACATTTATACAACTACAGTTCGCAATTCCTGATTATGTGTCGCATCAGATTTTGTCTCCATCTTCACATCCTCGTAAAATAGGAGAATCGTATTAACTGAGTTTTTAGGAGCGATGGCTTCTCCGAGATACCAGTACCTCGACGAGCAGGGCACGGATGGTAGCAGAAGCTACAACCAAGCTGCGGCTCATTCTCGATCGTCCTCAGTTTCGTCTGATATGGATGTTGTAGAACTCCAGAGATTTGAGACTCAAGATGCATACAACTCTCATGTGCACCCTCCTCAGCCTACTACCGACCATCTGTCCCCTCCTCGGCCTAATACCGAGGCCCCAAAACAACATCTTGCAAGACCAGTAGCGCCATCAGAAGCCGGCTCTAACAAATCCAAAGTCCCACTAGCTTTCAGATCTTCCAAACATACCCCATGGACTTCCTTCAAGAAAGCATGGGCTAACACCTGGCTTGTTGAAATTGGCTGTGTTATTGCTAGCGTTCTTTCTCTTGTCGCGATTATCGCGATTTTCTTGGCATACAATGGCAAACAATCACCACAATGGCCACATGGCTTGACAATTAATACTATTGTTTCCATATTTGCAACAGCGATGGTAACATTCATGGGCCCCGTGCTAGGAAGTGGGCTGGGTATGTTTTCGTGGCATTATCTTGCCTTATGGTCACATAAACGCTGATTTATCATCCAGGCCAATTGAAGTGGACCCGCACCATAGCGGAAAAGCCGACGAAACTGAGTGACTTGGATGCCTTTGACAATGCAAGTCGTGGACCAGTGGGCAGTGCACTTTTACTCTTGGGAGGAAATAGTGGGTAGGTGGAACAAAGCGTCA
Organism: Coleophoma cylindrospora; assembly: GCA_003369665.1. NCBI lineage: Eukaryota > Fungi > Ascomycota > Leotiomycetes > Helotiales > Dermateaceae > Coleophoma > Coleophoma cylindrospora. The sequence continues at coordinate 52,980 of PDLM01000020.1, forward strand.
AGTATAGATGCTACGATACTGACCAGTGCTACAGCTATGCAGGAGCGTTGGGAGCGATCTTGACAATACTGCTTTTGGCGACGACTTCGTTTGTGCAACAAGTCATTAAACCCGTTAATGGGAATATCAATGTCAGTGGAGTAGCAGTTGTTCAGCGGACGACCGCTTATGGATCTCCTGACGCCGGTGCTACACTTGACACCCCTAGTAGGATCCTATTACTGGTTTGAGGATATTGCGCTAATTATTACTAGTTGGTGATTCTTCTGTATCGTCGACAATCCAAGCAGCAGTCTACAGTGCTCTATTCGGTAGTGTAACTCCTACTGAAGTGTCTCCCAAGCTCTTCAATTGCCCCGGTGGAAACTGTACATGGGACCCCATCGCCACCTTAGCGGTCTGCAGCGCCTGCAAGAATGTCTCGTCAGAGCTCCGATATCAAACTTACACCCCAAAGGGCAGCGCAGAATGGGATTCGCGCGATCATTTCAACACCTCGAGCGGAGCTCTTTTGTACAACCTCGAAGACCCCTATCCACTATATAACGTGTCCATCATTCCGCGACAAAATAATGCCACCTTTCTCCAGTTCGTAGCAATAGGACGCGATTCTACTATGGTCGGAAATGGGAGTGAAGAAATTCAAATCCATGCGGAAGAATGTCTCTTGCAGTACTGCGTTCAGACGAGACAACCTCAAGTCATGAATGGTCAGGTTGCAGATGTGGTATTACAGAGCTACCTCACTGTGACTGACTCGGCGGCCGTGGCCAATATTTTTGACGGCAACTTTCCCGCCAATATATCCTTCGATCCAATAGCCAATGGAGCATCGAATTCATCATTCAATACAACTCTCATGATCGGCGCACTTCCTCTGACGTTTCTCGAGACTTGGATGCAAAAGTTGTTCTCAGTAACCATCTTTTATAGTGGTGGCGTAGCAAGTGTCACCACCGAGCCTAACGGCTTCAAACTCTTTGACTCTCCTATTCTTGCAAGCTCTGATCTGAATTACTCGTCCACCCCAGCCAAGATGATATATGAAGCCGGCTTTGCAAATTTACCCTTAACCATGCAGTCGATTGCTACAAGCATGAGCAATGAGCTGCGACTTAACTCGGGAAATAATACCTATGGCTCTCCAACCGTGAACGAAGTCTTCATAGACGTTCGATGGGCCTGGCGTAAGTCATTTTTCAAGATTCGACTTCCATGAGCACTTTAGTGAAACAAGCTGACATGATTTCCGTAGTTATTTTCCCCATAGTTGTCGAGATTGGCGCGACCATCTTCTTGATATGTATGATCGTGGTCAACAACACTTCTCGAGCCAAACTTTGGAAATCAAGCTCAATGGCGCTTCTATTTCATGGATTTGAGACCCCACCTAATATTAAAGATACAAATGCACCAAAGGAATCATTAGAGACAGTTTATGGCATGGAGAATACCGCAGAAAAGTTGAAGGTGCGGCTCGAAAGTGGCTCTGATTCTGAACAGTCGTGCTTGGTCCTGAAATGAGTCTTTATCTTAGATAATTCGCTTTTCAATCTAATTCTACATGATATATTGTTCTCACTACAAATCGCTTGTCAATCTAATTCTACATGACATATTATTCTCATTACTTGAGATTCTTTGACACCACCCGTTTGGGTTATTCCTTCAATAGCTTTCAATGATTGGAAATAGAATCTTAAAAAGAAGAGCCAAGTGTTTTTCGAGTGAGAAAATGCAAAGCTAAAAGAAAAATTAATTCCCTGCTCCGCCAAAACCTAATCGAATCCTCAGACTATTCTACAAGCAAAGTGCTTCACTCCTGCCTCTGATCGCCAATTAATCATTTCATCCATATTCTAAGCTTTCTTATCACTCGAGGTACTCAGGTTTCCCGTTCCTGCGGAACCTCCTCACCGGTAGAGTGTCCAAGGCTCTCTGGGTCATTTTGGGGCCCATCTGCTCCGGTCTTACCGCCCTTGACGCTCCGCCACTCCATGCCTAAACTGCCAAGAACGGAGAGGCAAGTCATGACTACGGCAACCACGAAGACCACACGCAGCGAGCCATTGTAAGCTTCTTGAATCGCAGTATGGTATTGCGTTGGGATAATCTCGAAGAGGCCAGTGATGCCACCTGCCTCAATTTGTTTGGGGGTTATGGTGATGCCTGAGAGCTTGCCAACCCGGGTGGCCAGTTGTTGGTCAAGGACATTCTGTCCGACAGAAACAAAGATGGCGCCAAAGAGTGTCTGAGCGAAAAGCATCAGTGAAATACCGATGGGCACTTCCTCATGTGGGAGCACTGTCTGTGCGGCCATGTTGGGCGCCTGGAAGCACGCACCCAAGCCAAAACCGTACACGACCTGATAACCAATCCATTGGGCTTGGGTTGTGTCAATTTTGAGGATAGTGAGCAGACCAGAACCCACCGCTGCTATACAGGCGCCAAGTACTAAGAAGGGCGTGTAGTAGCCGCTTCGCTGTGTTCCCACACCTGCAAGAATGGCCGAAATCGTAAGGGACACCACCAATGGGAGGAGGTCGATGCCGCTCCGGACGGGGGAGACACCTTTGACGGTTTGGAACCAGATTGAAAGGAAGTAGACTAAGGTTCTGACGTGAGCACGAGTTTATGTTTCATCGAGAGTGGACTTAATGCAAGGGAGGAATTCTGTTTTGGAGGATTTACCTATCAGCGTCTGATGCGCGCCAACCATAGCGCTCACCCAGAAGCCAGTGAATATGCTGCGTTGGATAAAAATATGCGGCGGTACCGTGGCTGTCTTTGGCCGCCAAATCTGGATCAGGATAAATGTGGTCAGAAGTGCGATGGCGATTGTGAGTATTGCGATGATCCGCCTATCACTCCACTAAGATTTGGTTAGCTTCGCTGGTACGAATTAAAAAAAGCGCCATAGGAGAACTTTGAGCTAGTGAACTTACTTTGTATGTGAACCCGCCCCATTGTAGAGCCAGGCATAGGAGGACAACTCCGCCAAGGAGAGGGATAACACCTTCAATATTGAGCTTCTGGAGCTTCTGTGCCAAAGTAGGAGCATTTTTGGAAGCAGCAGCGCGAGGCACCTTTAGGAGAAGGAATACGAACAGTAGCACCACAGCTCCAAACGGAACGTTGATATAAAAAGCCCATCTCCAAGAGACGTTGGAGGTGAAGGCACCTCCGACCAATGGGCCGATAACCGACGAGATGCCATATACGGCACCAAATAAACCTTGATATTGAGGACGTTTTGCAAGGGGAACAGCGTATACAAGCAGCACGAGCTGACATATGTTAGTTTAATTAAATAGATATATTATAGAAGAGATGGTGAATACGTACACCACCTTGCTGGATGCCTCCGGCTCCAAGGCCAGCAATTGCCCTGCCGATTATGAAGGCAATCGAGTTAGGCGCCGCTCCACAGACGGCCGAGCCGACTTCAAATAAAACGACCGAACATAGGAAAGTTGTTTTGACGTTAAAGAAGGTATACAATTTTCCAAACACCAGCAGAAAGGCACAGTTGGTCAGCAGGTAGGCCGTTCCATACCAGCCAACCTCATTAAATGCGTGGAATTCGTTGGTGATCGTTGGTGTGACAGTTGAGATGATCAATTTGTCCTGTGAGCGGGCGGTTAGTAGTGTACACGGAGTTCTGTGGAACTTTAAACATACCAGGGCGACTAGGAACATGGCAATGAAGATGGAAGCGATGATCGCAGCTAGCCTTAAACCTGTAGGGTACTCATGGCCCTCGGAAACCTCTGGCTCTGGTAACGCCATTGAAATATCCTTCTCCACCTGGAGCGATGGATTATTCAGCGGCACTGTTGAAACTTCTTTTTCCCGGGGCTGCGATGGCTTTTCATTTTTAAAGAGGCCCATCATGGCGTAGCTACTCCAGTCTTTGGTGCGTGAGTAGTAATTGAAGAGCTCAAAGGCGTCGCTGATAGATATTCAAATTTTTATAGCGAAGTATATTAATGAATAGGAATGAGTCCAGGAAGCAGACATGGCTCATCCTATATATGTGAACAATGTCTGCGTCCATTTGTAACGGACGGTGGCCGTTGTCACCTATAATTAGCACGTGAGGAATGCGATTTACGCAAAACCCGAAATAACTTCACGCTCCGCTTGCACGTGACGACCGTCCGCCACCGTCCGCTCGCCGTCAGTGGCCAGGTAGTTTGCCCACTACTAGTGACTACACTAACCAATACATAAGACGCTCCAATAGACGAAGAGTATTATGCACCAAGAGCGAAGATGGATTGGCCTGTTTCCAACATCGGATGACGAATTATTAATGTAAATCTGGTCGAATTGGTAGAAGGTATCGTTCTTGATTTGACTTTATAACGTGGGGTATCAACGTACTCTAACATACTCCTGTCTGATTCTCGTCCATAGGCTCACTGAGAAAGTCGTCCCACAAGCTTCCATATGCCCCCATATCAGAATCAAGTGTAGAAAACGTCGGGTCCATAATCATGTTCTGCCCAAAATCGAAGCCAGCGAGATGAATCTGTGAGGTTACTTCCGGAATCTGGTCAGAGAGCCCTGTCGACTGACCCATACTAATAGGCTGTTCGTGTGATGGTGCAACCCCTACGCCATCGAAAGCTGCCAAACTGGGCGGGCTTAATATGTTGGAATTTTGCTTGAGTACAGAGGTGACTGCTATTCCTGCTTTACGCGCCTCCGCAGACAAATTGGCTTGCTTTTCCCATAGACTCTTTGCACTTGTCAGCGCATCTATAATTTCATCTCGCCTTGGCAGATCAGAAGAACCAGTCGGATCGGTGTGCGTTTCATGGAACTTATTCAAAGCAAAACATAGCATCATCGTAGCTTGTAGAAATTCGTGGTTAAGCGACGACGAAACCTTCCAGCGAATGCCGAACATAATGCCTCCGGGTTGAGACTCCTCGTTCATTCTTCGCTGATGTTCTAGAATTTCCAAGGCAGCATTGATGCATAGCCCGCTGGAATTTGTGTTTCCTTCTCCAACAAAACTCTTTGTGAAGCTCCGTCGATGAAGTAGATACATAGCCTTGTGTGTAAGAATATCTATAAACATTCGGTGCAGTATCGTAACGGGACTATCTGCAACTGATATTTCTAATGGCCGATATTTTGAGCTTTCAGGTATAGAATCAATAGCCTTCTCGAGTTTGACAGCCAATGCAGCAATAATAGCGGATGATGGCGGTCCGGCTTCAGTCGCATCATATATCTCCGCCGCTATCTTGATTATAGCATGCCGTTGGATTATGTGAGAAAATGGAGTCGCATCAGTTAAAGGACGTTCCGGTGGCATTATGTCATGCTCGAAGCTAAGATCATCATCGAATAAGTTTGCGGGTGCACGCGTATCACACTGAGAGTCTTTAATGATACGTGGGAGTCCAACCTGCGTGCTGGTGAAGAAATCCATATGGTAAAGCGTGATCCAAAGCCGTCTGCGGAATTCTGCCTCCAATGGTCGAATGCTTGGCCAGTGGGATGGATCGCGGTGTAATCCCATTCGCAAGGCAATTCGGACGACGACGCCGATTAGGATCCAGTTGCCAATATTTGGATCAAGGTTCGTGTTTTGGTCAACGGCAAAATGCAAGGTTAGTGTCTCTATAGTGTACCGCGTTGGCCGCAGATAATCTCCCGCAACCAAGCAGTGAATGGTTAGAATCCGATAGGCTTCCAGTGTCTCCTGTATTTCTGATGTATATGAGTTGGGCGCTGCAACGTCTTGTAGTTGGAGGAATGCGGAAATGCTCATGATACTGCATAAGAGTCCTATCCACATGACAGGAACAGCCGAAGGATTCTGCCAAAAGTTTGAATACTACATGCAGAATGAGCAAATATAATCAACGAAGCCAGAAATATCTCTGACCTCTAAAAGGAATCTGTCACGGTGGAGGATAGCTATCTCGCAGTGCCGCATTAGTAATGTAACAAGGCTGCATACGGGCTCAAAATTTGATCTCGGGACTTACAAGAGGCAAAGTCAAACGCATTGAAGAAGTTTGAAACATGTCTATCAACTACCTTGCGTGGGGGTATCATAGTCAATATCTGCTCTTTTGGAAGAGAAGGCGAGCTGGACAAAAGAGAGATTCTGGTAGGTGAGGATCCAGCCATTGAACCAGCATCAAATGGGGTCGACTCTCGACTCATGCCGGTATCTGAGTAGTCATCTGATAGCTCGTCTTTGAGGCTTTGGATCTGGGAACAAAGTCATTAGTTCTGACGGATCCGGGGCAAGACAACTTACCTCTTCCAAGATGGTTCCCCAGTGGGTACTGCCATGATAAACTGTATGGTCATCGGTAAGGCTCAGTTTTCCTACGCTATCTCCAACGTTGCCATCGCCAAGAGCATCGGGTAGGACAGGGTCCTCAGCATACTCGTTTAGTGGTGCAATATCCGATACGGAGCCTGAGGTCTGTTCCACCACTCTCATCTGGTCTCTCATCTGGGTAACAAGCTTTTCAAGGCGCGCAACTTTCTGGCGGGCCTGTTTCCCTCCGGCATGTGGTCTATAGTCGACGGCATCTTTTCGCTCTTGCTCTGAAGAAGTATATGTGCACTCGGCAGGCTTGCCGCGTCTTAAGCAGGCGCCACAAGGAGATTCTCTGTTGCAGCGCATTCTGCGAAAGTTTCAACACGCTTTATCTTGACCTTGCATGATCACCAAAAGAAATCGACTCACTTGCGTCCTCTGCAGAAAGAGCAGCTCAAAACAGGCTTTTCACGCCTCCTGCTATGGGATGCTGATTGCGACATTTTTTTCTCTTACAACACCACGGTCCAGTATTTGCTGATCTTTTGATTGGGTATGGGAGATTAGCATAGCAATTATTGGACAAGGTGTGGTCGAACAGGCTTGGGGGAGTGGTGGTTACAGGGGTACAATGTTCGTGGCGATATTGCTGATGCTGTAGAAGAGAAATCGCATCACTGGCATCAACAACGTCACGCTAAAGTGGCGTTGCTTATCACGTGCAAAGCTAAGGGTGGATGAATAGTGGGTATTCGTTATCTCATAAATCAGACGCGTGCAGGGTTTTCCGTAGGTTGTAGGTGGTTTTAGTCCGTTTTTCGGTAAGTTAGTATTTCGTCGAAATAAACTAATCCTATTAGCCTAGGAGTTAGTGTAATCAATTCTATTAGCTAGCCTCAAAACGACACTAAAACTAGACCCACAACCCATCAAACCTCTGCGAAGCGTCTAAGGAACTTTAGTGATTATTTATATAGAATCTATAGATAGCCTCTTTTTTAAATATATATAATTCGATATCATAATCTATATAATACTTACATAATATATTTGTCAAATGCAAAGTATACTTCTAGATTCATTCTATTTAATGATAGTATTTTAACTATCTACTAATTAGTATTTAGATATAAACTATAGTACTAAGTATTTTATCAAAAATAATAATCTATAGCTTGATTTAGACCCCTCTATACTTTTAATAATATAATGATTTTATTTATTAGTTATATAGCTATATCACTTCTCTTTATTTATATAAATTAATTTCTCTAAACTATAAATTATAATTATTATATAAGCATCGAGGGTTATAAGGTAATAGATTAGTATTATAATCCTTAGTTCTAAAATCTAAAATACTTCTCTTATTATAATTAAGGAGCTATAATATCTTTTATAAACTTTTATTATCTTCTTAGCTAATTAAAGGCTATAATTAATAAAAAAATATTATAATATTAAAGGTAATAGATCTCTTTTAATATCTTATAAACTCTTATAAACTCTTATAAACTTTTAATAATAAATGAAAAAAAATTATAATATCAAAGATAATAGATCTCTATTAAAGTCTTATAAAGTCTTATAAACTCTTATTATCTCTTTAGATAATCAGAGATAGTAAAATACTAAGCTTAATATAAAAATATATTAATAGATAGTCTTATTAGTATAAGAGGAGGCTTATATTAAAAGCTAGTAATATTCAACTTATAATAATAATAGCTTAGATTAATAAAATCCTTAGCTAATCACTTTTAGACTTGCTTATTATTATAAAAAAAGTATTACTTGAAGTTAATATTCTAGTATAAGTTTTTATTCTTGAAGCTTACCTCTAGTGTATTCTTAAGTAACTCGACTCGAGTTCTTATAGACTCTTATGCCTAGAATAAGTCTATTATTTATAGTATTTGATATTTAAGATAAATGATACTCTTTTAATTATATATATTAGATTTAATAAGAGTCTAATCTTTTATATATACTTTATTCTTACTCTGAAAATCATACTTTAGATTATCTCTTTGAGTAAACTAGGTAATAAGTAACTTAGTAATATCTAGAGTCTTAGATATATAAGCTTATACCTAATTAATGCTAAAACTAAGTTAAAGGATAAAGCATTAATTACTTAGTTTATTAATTAAGAATTTACTTATATTCTCTTTAGGCCTAAGTAAGTATCTTCTAAGGTATTTCAAAATATACTAAAAGACTTTATATTATAATCTTATATTAGTCTTATTACTATTGATAAATATTATTTAGTTAAGCAATAGTAAAAGTTTCGAGTTGAATTTATAATACTTAGTGAACTATAAACTATCCTCTATCAAGATATTATATAATTTAGTTATTCTAGTATACTTGATAATGATATTAAATAACTAGTTCTTAGTAATATTAGTTTTAGGCTACTTAGAATCTCTATCTATTATACTAAGGTTATTCAGATATCGATTAATCACCTAGATATCTTAATAATAGTTATACTAATTCTTTATAATAAACTTTTGATATATGAGATACTTTATTTTCTCTTAGATAAAGTTATAACTAATGATATTTAAACTCTAGAATTAATTCTAAAAATAATTATCTTTATAGATAATAAGAAGCAGGTTAAAATACTTACTTAGTATCTTTAGATTATACTTCTAAATAAGATATATTCTCTTTTATTATAAGTATAATACTTAAATATTATAGATATTAGCTAAGTCTATACTTTAGATATAATATAAATATTTATAGCTTATATCTCTTAATATAATCAAGATCTTTGCTATAATATATTTAAGCTCTTTATCTCTATTATATATATTATAGTTGCTATTATAGTACTTAGTATAAATATAAATATTCTAGATATTAAGCGAGTTATTATATAGTGATTTCTAATAGATTAAGATATTAATGAAGTTTAGTAATAGATTAGTTATAATAGATATAGTATAGGTCAAAGAAGCTAAGTATATATCTTTATTCTATATTAAGCTTTTAATAATAAAGGCTATAATTATATAGATAATAATTTAAGTAATTGTCGGAATAATCATCTGATATGTCAGAATGATCATCTATCAGAATGATCATCTGAYATGTCAGAACAATTATTTGTCATTCATGTACTACTTAGTCACTCATTAGTCACTCCTTAGTCATCTATGTACTTTCTAGGGTATAAAGGGGAAGAAAGGGGTCAGATCAAACCCTTTCTCTCCTCGTACAATTCAAGAGGCATTTATATGATCATTTTGAGCTGTACCACTAGTTACCTGAGATCTGGTCAACCGATAGTAATACTATTACTTAAACTTAGTAAGCTTATATTCTACGTTGATAGAGGAACTTACTTCTAAGCTATTATATATCTCTTCTACTTAGTTATTTAAGTATAAGCTTTATAGTAAATAAAATTAGTGATACTAAGAGTATTACCTTAGTTATATTAGTTATTTTATCTATATCCTCTATATCGATATCTAGTTAAATAGAAGAATTATAAGTTATATTAAAGACTAAAGTATAGATAAAGGTAGAGGTCGCTAGCTATAGTATACTTTTTAAGTGCTAGAGAGCTATATATAATAGGCTTTATCAGAGAAAGCTATTCCTTATATAGCTTAGCGAGGATAAACTTTATTTATTTAATAAGATATTAGTCCTTGCAGAGACTTGCTATAATACTTATTATATAGCATTTTAACTAGAATTAACTATAGTACTAGAATTACCTAAACTAATATCTTAACTAAGAGCTAATATATAATAAAGTATTGCTTTAGAGAAACTAGAGTAATAAGTAATAGTATATACTAATATAATATATAACTATAATAATCATTAATTTCTAATACTATTAATAATGTTTATTAATACCTAGACCCTTTAGCAACTATATAGACTTTTTAAAAGAGACTAGAGTAATAGTATAATATGATCTTATATAATAAAGTCGCTTATTATAAATACTCTACTTATCTAATAATAAGAATATTATAATAGCTATATAAATAGCCTTCTATCCTAGCTAGAAAGTATAGCTCTAAAGGTTAAGGAGTTATATACTAAAATAAATGATAAGAAGAAGTAAGTAGCTAAGTAATATAAAGTATAAAAACTAAGTATACTCTTAATATTAATATCAAGGCTAATAACTAAAGAAGCATAAGCTAGAGACTCTTAGGCCTAAGATGATAACCTAGCTATATAAGCATTAAGGTGATATACTTCTATAGTTGCTAGTCAAGGTAATTAAGTAATAAGCTAGGTTATAATAGTAACTACTTTGCTAAGTCTATTAAGGCATCTAGTTATAAACTTTATTAATTAGTCTACGCCTTGCCCCTTATTATTATCTATATTCAATGATATTAATATAAGTCTATTATTAAGGGATAGTATAGTTATACTAGATGATATTCAGTAGAGGATTACGAGTCTTATATAATAGCTATCTAATCTCTAATTAGATATTATAATAGTAGACTCCTAAGTCGATGATATTAATATTATCTTAGACTCTTAACTCGATAATATAATATTAGACTCTTAACTTGATAATATTATACTAGACTCTTAACTCGATAATATTATATTAGATTCTTTAACTAATAAGGTAATTAGTACTTTGTATAAATAAAGGAGGAAGCTAATAGGTAAGAGGGATCCTAATCAAGGAAGGATTATATTCTCGCTAATATCACGGAGTAGGCGAAAGAGAGTCGCTATAGCAAAGGGTATAGAGAATTTTATTATTACCTAATTTGAGAGTTAGTATCTAAAATTCAATTACTCTAGTTAATTCTTTATAACTCCTTATCTAATCAGAGATCGAGAATTATAAAGGTAAAGCTCTTTATAACTCTTTATAACTTCTTATCTAATCAGAGATCAAGAATCATAGAGGTAAAGAACTACCTTAGTTATAAAGATAGCTCTTTATAACTCTTTATAACTCCTTATCTAATTAGAGATCGAGAATCGCAGAGGTAAAGAACTACCTTAGTTATAAAGGTAGCTCTTTATAACTCTTTATAACTCTTTATCTAATCAGAGATCAATAATCATAGAGGTAAAGAACTAATCAAATATCTATATATAAAGGACTATAGCCTTAAGTACTATGAATAAAGGATATAACTCCCCTTAACTCCTTAACTAATTAAAAGGTAAGTAGTATAGATATTAATAAAGAATAATAATTACTTATATATATCTTAGAACTTCTTAACTTCTTTCTCTCTTTCTTTTCTTCTTTCTATACTTATAGTAATAATAGCAATAATAGCAATAATAGTAATAATAGCAATAATAATAATAATAGTAATTATGCCTTCTATTACCTAGGTACTTATGTACCTCTAATATATCAAGCTTAATGAGTAGTGTACTCTCGCTACCGCCGCTGCTATCCCTCGTTGCTAATAGTAATCTAAGCGCGTTCGCGCCTTTCTTTTATAAGTAAATTAAATATAAAACTAAATATAACTAATACTATAAAAGTATTCTTGCTATTGCTACCCTTGCCCTTGCCTTTATTGCTACTACTCTTATTATAATATAAGTACTTATCTTATATAAAATATCAAGGTATATATATTTACTAAATTATTAATAATACATTAGTATTAGCATTAGCACTAGCTCTAGCTCTAGCTCTAGCTCTAGCTGCCCTCTTTGCTACTACCCCCTTTGCTATTACTGCCCTTGCTACCTCTACTACCGTTGCTGCTAATAATGATAATGATGATGATAATGACTTTAGTAAAGAAGGAGGAGGAGATAATGATAAGGAGATATAAGTCTTATACTTAAATAATATATCTTTATTATTAATTATAATATAAGGATATTAACCTTATACCCTCTACTATCGCTGCTATTACCTTTATTATCACTACCTCCCTCGCTGCTATCGCTGCTATTACTAGCTTAACTCAATAGTAGTTTAATTAGGCCTAGCGCGTTGACTAGCTTTATCTTCCTTAGGCTTAGGTTATCTAAGGTAAGATAAGTGCTTAATATAATCTAATCATAGCTAGGAAGTAGTAGTCCTAAGGGGACTAAGATCTAGGCTAAATAATACTAGATATATAAAAGAACTAAGGCTATATTAGTTGTATTATAGAAATAGAGCTAAGGGAGAAGATAGCAAATATAGACTATTACTAATACTACTAGGATGATAGCTAAGAGTACTAGCGCTACTCTTCGAAGAGTACCTAGTAGATATCAAAGCTAAGCGATTCTTATGCTTACTACTAAGCTAAGCTACGCCTTAGTAAGTGCTCTTTATCGAAGTAGTGACTATAGTATAGGGATTGCTCTTTACCCCCTCTTAGTCCTCATAGTATTTGCTCTTACCTTAAGGGCCTAGGTAGTCTATTACTAAGAGCTAGTAATGCTAGTATTATAGTCTAATATATAATTACTTTGCTTTGCAAGTAAGCTTCGACTAAGTCTAATTATATAAGTATATTATATAGCTAAAAGAGGATTAGTATCTTAGAAGGGCTTAAATATAAGTACTTAATTTATATTTTATCTTGCATCGAGAGGAAGGGAAGGAAGTAAGAGGGAGGAAGGAGGGAAGGAAGGAGAGAGGATATATAACTACTTTGCTTCGTAGGTAAGCTTTGACTAAGCTTAATCATATAAGTAAACTATATAGCTAAAAGAGGATTAGTATCTTAGAAAGGTCTAATTATAAGTATTAATTATATTATTATTTTTATATAAGAGGATATATAATTACTTTACTTTATAAGTAAGCTTTGACTAAGTCTAATCATATAAATAAGTTATATAGCTAAAAGAAGGTTAATATCTTAGAAGGGCTTAACTATAAGTATTAAGTATACTATTATTTGAATAAATAAAATCTGATTTTTATCTGATATTAATATAAATTATAAAGCAAGTGATAAAGTATTATTAGAAGTAATTAGATTATATAAATCTTGCTCTATTGCCTTTAACTAAACTACTAAATATAGATAATAAGTCTAAGATTTTAAATAATATATTAACTTTTAACTATACTAGGAATTTAAAGAAAGAGGTATTTATTTAATATAAATATATAATAAAATCTTTTTAATATTCTAAATAGTATAGTAACTTTTAATTAGCCTAGGAGTTAAATAGAGTTAATAGTAACTACTCTTAATTAGTCAAGGAGTTGAAAAGAGTCTATAGGATATACCTTATTATATATATATATAATAAAGCTCTTATCGATATTCTAGATAGCTTAATAGTATTTAGTTAGTTGAAGAGTTAAAAAGAATTAATAATAGTAGCTTTTGATTAGTCAAGAAGTTAAAAAGAGTCTATAAAATATACCTTATTATATAGATATATAATAAAGCTCTTCTTAATATTCTAGATAGCCTAATAGTATTTAATTAGTTAAGGAGTTAAAAAGAGTTAAATAATAACTTTTAATTAGTCAAGGAGTTAAAAAGAGTTAAATAATAACTTTTGATTAATCAAGGAGTTCAAGTAAGGTAATATATATATAAATAAAGTATATAAATTATAGATTCATTAACTTATAAATTTATAAAGGCTAAACTTATAAACTTTATAATATCACTTAAATCTATATCCTCGCTAGTAATAACTTCTATAGACTTATCTTTAATATATATTATAAGATAAATAGATTAGTTACCTAAGTTAATATCTTTAATATAAACCTAATTAAACTATTTTACCTTTTCTACTAATTTATCTATATTAATTAATATAATATCCTCTAATTTAAATATCTCACTAGCCTTTAGAAGATAAAATAAGTCCTTAAGAGCTAATAAGTTTCTAGTAAATATATTCCTTGCTAGTATAAAGATATCTAATAAGGTAATAGCTATTATATAAGAACTAGAAATATTTTCTCTAAAGCCTTTTTCAATACTCTCTTATAATCTATAGATCTAAGTATTTATTAAATAAATATAATCAAATATAATATTAGTATTATATATAAAGTTCTTATAATACTTTATCTTAATCTTATAATCATTATTAAGATACTCTAAACCTAGATTTATAGGTTTATGTATACTTGCTCTACTAGGCTAGTTGATAAGCCTTGATGCTAGAATACTATATTAGAGTTTAAGTATATTTACTAATAAGAGATTCTACTTATAGAATAATATTTTATATATATAGTTAAACTAACTTGCTCTAAGAAAATATATAATCAATAAATCTATAACTTATTATAATAAGCTAATATCTTTATATTTGATTATATATCTAATTATAAGGAAAAGTTTGATCTCTTAAAGTATATAGTATATAGTCTTAAAATTGATATTAAAGTAGCTAGTCTTATTTTAAGTATCTAAAGTAAAAGTATAATTTCGAATATCCTTAACTAGTTTAGTGAATTAAACTAAAGAAAGGGTTATTATTATATTCTTGATAGTCTTAAGCTGCTCTAGGAAGAGAGTATTAATAATAGATATATTAGATATATAACCTCTTTGCTATATAGCTATATAAAATAATACTAATATATATAATATAAAGCTTTATATAATTAATAGCTTGATAATATAATACTTTATATTCTTATAGTTATTAAGAGTCTTACCTTAGGTAATGATATTAGATTATAAATAATGATATATATCTTAAGATTAATATCTAAGTAATTAATATATATGAATAATTATATTTAATAGATTTATCTAGATATAGAACTACGTAAGAAGACCTAATAGCTAATTTTATCGATTATATAACTTTATAATATAGATCTACTTAGCCTTTACTATTCTGATATAATAAGCTATTAGTTGATTATTATAGACTAGCTATAATCATTATTAGAAACTATCTATCTCTTGATTATTTAGATTATCTAAAGAATATAATTAGAGTTAATTAAAGAAGATATTCTTATATATAAAATATATTCTAGATATCATTCCTTTATTTTTAAGGATTATATCTAATTGCTAAAAACGAGTCTTATTAAATTAGATTCGTTATATAACTAATATCTATAGATAGTTTATAGAATTATTAAATATTATATTAATAATAATATTATATACTTACTTAATAATATCTGATATTAAACTCTAGCTAATCTAAAGACTAATATTATTACTATTTACCTTAGAAATAATAGAGAAGTTAAAAATATCCTTAATTTATAAAGGGATTAAAGGATTATATATATCTTAACTTAACTTTATTTCTAATAACTTAAGGTATAAGATAATTATAGTAGTTATTATAGCTTATATCTAAGACTTATAACTAAGAAGTTCATCTTATTTAATATCCTTAAAATTAATATTATTATATATAATTATAGCTTAGAGATTATTAATAAGTTTCTTAATGATTTTTTATTTATATTAGCTAGATATTACTTTTGATTAGTTAAGGAGTTAAAAAGAGTTAAGATAAAGTCTATATTAGTAATAAGAATAAATTATCAAGCTATAGAGTTTATAAATTAAAGGTCTTAATTAGATTAAGAGTTAGTAAAGGTTAATAAGTATTAATAAGAGGCTATTATCAATTAACCTTTATATCTTGCATAACCTTAGATATTATTCTATTCACTTAATAATAGCTATAATATATACTAAAGCTTAAAAGGATCTTAATTATATATCTCTTAATACTAGATCTTAATAAGTATATATCTATTATCGATAAGAAGAAGTTTAATTATAACCTTACCCTTAAATAATAAATTATATTTATTATTATAAATAGATACTTATCTAATATATTAGTATATATATAATAATAACTTCTTTAATACGTTTACTAATTTATAAGTATATTAGATAATATATTATATTATATTAGTATAAGCTTAGTAATTATATATTATATATATCTAAAGTCAAGGCTTTTTATATTTATTATATAATTGAACTTTTTAAAGTAAAGTATCTAAACTAGTACCTTTAGTTCTCTTTATATTATATTAATAATAAATACTTCTTTATATATATTTTAAAGACTTAATAATATAATAAAAGTAATTAAAGCCTTATACTATTAATAAGTAAAGTAATACTTTATATAATTAATTATCATTAGATAATAATAATTATCTTTCTCTTAAATCTAGTACTTTAGAAATTATAATAATAATTATTAAATATATCTTAGAATATCTATTATAGTTTAAAGTTTATCTTATATAGATATTATTTCTTTATTATCTTTATCCTTTATATCCTTATTATTATAATTATTATATTCTATACTAGATTTACTTTTATCTTTATTAAGTAGATAACTATAACTCAAAGTAAGGAGGATATCGCTTAGCAGTAGACTCGATAGAAGGCTCGAAGAACGAAGTAGCTCGTTTATAGGAAGTAAAGGAGTACTTAAAGGTAGTTAGTCAAGAGGTAATAGACTTGATAGAGGACTTGATATAAGTAGACTAGAATCAAGGCTTAGTATAGTTATATCTAACGTTGAAACCTAGCGTCTAGCTATAGGAGTTACTAGCTCTATTATAGATCAGGAATAAAGAGGAGTCGAAGGACTATCTAATGATGTTATTATAGAGGTTTTCAGACGTTATAAAGTAGGTAAAGTATGCGTTTGAAATCATGATGATGATATGATATAAATTGCTATAGATTCCACTAAAGGCGCACCAAATGTCCTCAGACTCTAGGTGAAGAATTGCCTTCCTTGACCTGTGATTGGCTTAGGAGTTTAAGTGGATCCGAAGGATCCACCTGTAATTTGTGATTTTGCATTACGATAAACCAAGGCTTCTGATTGGCTAAGGAGTTGGTCACGGGAAGGCAAGGCCAGGCCGAAGGCCTGGCCTAATTCTTCAACTGAGTCTGATTTATGAGATAAGGTATTCGGGAGTGTGATGTCTCCCATCATGGTGAAACAGCAATTATGAAACCCTGCAGCCAGGTTTAAATCCAGAACTTTAAAACTCTCAAAAAAATACGTGGATTCCGTACGAATCGTCGGAAGCCCGATTGTAAGAAATAAGCTGCTCGGTAAAGGAGCTTTCTGTTCTGGTGAACACAAACCCGATCATTCTTACGCTGCATAACGAGACTTTCAGTGGGCCAAGCAGACATTTAAGTGAGAAGATATATTATGGTACTAGATGAGACTTATTCCGTTGATTTGTCTTGAGATATGTTGCAGCATGCCTTTAAAATACTCCCAGTCCCTCATACTACGGCCTACAGCCACCTTAATGTTCAACAAAGAATCTAATCATCTTTCTTCAAAACCATGTCGCATCTCTTCTCCTTGAATTTCAGTTCCTTGATGTCCTCCTTTTCACATACGCTAATTCGACAACTTCGGATCTCAGGTCGAGCAAGGATCCCGCAATACGTCGCCGCGAAAGCCGATGCTCTGAAGAAGCCCGTCTTCTCTGCCGATTCGTCCACTTCCACACGCAAGGTGAGATAGATCTCGTTGAAACGCACATTTGTAGCTTGGTTATCGCGGCAAGCCACATTGGACATGGAGTAGAGTGCGCCCTGGCTGAGCGCCGGAGCAGCGCGCGTACCAAGGTCGCCCATTCCACCGGTGCAGAGGGTCCAGGTGCTATTTGGATTGTTTTGTTCTAGCAAATACGGCATTGTAGCTCGGTACGCAACTATTTTAGTTTTAGCTTTCTGAGGCTTTATCAATAGAAAGAGGGAGACGTACAAAAGTTCGTTTCAAAGTTGACATTCATGTACTGGTGTAGCTCTTCTGTGTCAAGCTCATGCAGAAGCGTCGCACCATACAACCCGCCGGCTTTGCAAAAACACATACATCAGTATAGTTTCTAAGAAAGTATTCATCTGTCAGATGGAACATACCTGCAGAATAAACGTGTTGAAATGCTGGCAATTTCCCAGTCTTGACCAGGTCGACAACGCCTTGAACTCCGTGATCTGATGTGATATCGGCCTCAACAGTGGTGATTCCTTCTCGAGTTCCGACATGCATGTACAATTTTTCGGCAGACGCTTGGTTACGTACAATCGCGATGACGTTACACTGGGATCGCAAGGCGCCAATTACAGCGGCGATGCCGATATTACCCGTCGAACCAACGACAAGAACGGTTTCCATGTTGCTAGGTGTAGTGTGTAGGTTGCTTGTGGCTTCTTTGTTTTTCCTGGTGGACTCAGACTTGTTCTGCACGATTGAGACATCCCTCGTCTTCTTTAATAAGTGAGATTTTTTTTAAACTGGACCGTCCGTCATTTGCATGTCCGTAGAATTAACCGTCCGCAAAGCTGTCAATTGCTGACCGAACTCACCGGAGCGTCGGTTAGCGTCTGGGTCCTACCATACCACCCACTATTTTAAGCGACAGTCCGGGGTGAACGGACGGTGAGAAAAGCGGACGGTGGGAAAAGCCGATTGCAATTCTTACGGCGTTTGGTATTGCGATTGGATCATCATATTGAAACACACAACAACAGTCTCCAGGTGCTCTGTCTGCTAAGGTGGTTGATTTGAAGAGGGTAGGACCTGAGTATGTAATTTATTGCATTCACATAACGACTGAAGTAATGTAACTAGCGCGGAGGCCTTACTGTGATCTAGCATCCTACTCAAGACCCTGAGTAGCTTGAATTTGTTCAGTTGAAACATGAAACTTTACCATATCCCATGAATCATCCTCACCTTCTCCGCACCCAGATACTACTTGTCCTCCAACGGAAATGCTGTGGCGGATACCCGTCGCTATATCATTGGTGAAGCAGGATGCATCCTCATTCCAGTAACTCCCAGGGGCATACTTTCTCAAGTAATATTGGCTCTTATGATATCCTTCCATGGTGTGTAGCTGCTTCTTTCGAACGAGATCTCTTATCTCCTTGAAATCTGGGTCTGTCTGACCTAAGGCTCTGGAACGATATGCCTGCCTCCAATCGGGAATTTTATATTCTTCGTTATGAAAGTGGGAGATACCACAGAGCACAATAAATTCTTCAGGTTCGCATTCTCCAACCTTTGTCGAGATATGCACAATACCGTGAAGATATCGGTTTGGCACAAATCCTTGCATACACACATCCCAAAGATGTGAGGGTTCCGCTGAGATTAAACTGATACCTGGTGAAAACTCAAATCGTATGGAGCCTTTGAACAAATCTGATGACCGTAGGTTTCCAGGTTCAACAGTTCTAGGGATAAAAATACGCGGCATTTCCAACGATTTGAGGTCAGCGCGGGCGTCGTGGTCCAAGAAAACAATCTTGTTTGCTCTGCATCTTACCCAGCCCTCTTGTGTCCGGCATAAACAAAGGAAAAGATCCGTACCTGTTTCTTCATGTGTCATTGCCCAACAATTAAGATCCAAAAGGATACCATATTTGGTGCTAATATATAAACGCATATGATCAAAGCGAATACCTCTATTAGTGACAGCAATTTCGTCGTCAAAATCAGTCTGTAAAGTGGAACCGAAACGAGCAACTGTAGCAAGGCCTTTAAAGTTCAAAGGAGACTTTGCAAGAAGGCCACTGTAAAGCTCGTCTGCTTGTATTGTCTTCCATGCAAATAGTGACATATCTGTCGTCCTCTTGCATATTTCTTCTTGTAGACGAATAAAGGCTGTCTCTCCTTCGCCATAGAGCAGTGGCATATGGATCTCAAAGATCCCAAGAAGACAATACGCCAAATCTTCGACCCTTCTTGTTTGTCGATTGGCCGCCCAGGACATACGGCACGCAATAGAACAGTCCCGAACATGTTGAGAACCATCAAGGATTGACTTAGGGATCCCGGTAGCACGCTCAATACGGCTGCTGAGGCCCTTCTTTTCACCATAGAATTGCCAATCCGAGTCGAAAAACGAAACCGTGTAAGGTGCTATCAATTCTTGTAGAGTCCATCAGCGGGTGAACCATTTGCTCTTTAGAAAATTACTGGTCCTAGACTCCTCAGTTGAAGTAGCGCTCTCATCGGCGCTTTGAATTTCCGAGCCATCGTTAGGCGGAGTCGATGGCGGTAGATCCGAAAGGTAGACATAACATTCGGCCGCTTCTTGATAATACTGCAGTCTCAAATTAAAATTCCCAATTCTTGATCAAGGAGTGTTTCATGATACAGACCTTGAACATAGAATTAATGGCTTCCGACAGCTCAGCGCTGCTTTTTGTGTTCATACAGCAAGTATCAGCCCAGGCATACTTGAAGCCACGTTCGGCTGCCTTGTGCACAAACTTCATGATCTTGCGATAGCCCTTCTTCTGTATGCCTTTCTGCGCCTCCCAACTTTTAAAGGTCGCCTCATTTTCTTCCCACCTATGGGAGAGGATGGCGTATTGTTTCTTTGGATGATTTGCGAACTCTTCGAGCTCGAAGGTGTCCGTATTGATGAGCCACATCTCAACAACAGATATGCACTCGCAATAATCTATTGGGATCCTGCAGTTTTGGACTAGGATTGCTCCAGATGTAGAGAGAAGGTTACTAGCAGGGGAATCAACTAAAACTCAGATTGGCCAAGCTGCTACACCTTCACATAAATACTGTTACAGTACCAACTCAGCCTCCTCTTTCAAAGGCATGACATATGACATGGTGTGTTAACAAAGCTCCACTCGCTGCAATTACGCGGCGCAGCAGTGACGCATATTTTGCAGCCTGGCTATCGCCGCCAAGAATTTGAAGGAGCCCCGAGGAGCTCCGAGTCCTATTTTAGCCTAAATTATCTTGGGGATTGTTTCTCTGAATAACATACTCTTTCGGCCACCGATAAGTTACCTGCTGACCACTGAGCCTTGTATGGAGTCAGCTTCTGTAGTGGTGTGGTTCGTATTTAGGGACCACCCAGTGCCCGTCGGCAATACCGGCAGAGGAGAAGTACGTCACCTTCAGATTATATTCATTTCGCAGTACTGGATACTTCGCTTTTAGAATGTACCGTTGTACCATCCGCAAATTACTGTTCTTCTTCCTCGGATGAATTATGCGTGCAGATCACGGGCAAATGTAATGCTCCAATGTTTGATATTTCACAATTTTTGGTAACTTCTTCTTTGCCATATTTTCCCTCGTAGATGTAAAGAGTTGGCGCCTCAACCTAGGAACCGCACCCTGCTTGATTGGATATCATGCTCGATCGTATCTGTGTTTGGCAAGTCTTTGATAACCGCCGGGGGAAAAATGTTCTTCCAAGTGTGAAGAACTCTCAGGCTAAAGGTCACTTCTCAAGTGTAGCCGCGTCAAAATCTGCAGTTGAGAATTTTATCGAATCGCCTTTGTTCTAAGAATTTTGGGGAGGTAGGTAGAGTACGTAGGCCTTGACATGAACCGTAATCCGAAAACAAGAGTAGCACTCTTAGGGGGGGGTACTTTAAACTCTCGGCGGTCAACTGATTTGATTCACCGAGGCTATCACCTACTCCTCATACGCATATAGTACCAGGCAATAATTCTAACATCTTAGGTAGTTCCATAAACCCAGGAAAATTATCCTCGTTCGTAATAAAAGACATATTCAGATTTGTAGTACCTTGTCTAGCTATTGAATTTATCCACAGACAGAAGAAAGCTGTTTAGATATTTCAGAAAAGGACATGAGTAATCTTATACAAGAGAGAAGAGTAAAGGGGGTCTAGGGTGCCCCTTCAGGACTTAGAGATAGCTTTCCTGGGACAACTGCAATTTTAGTTACTGGTTTCCTCATAATAATATAAACCTCTTATACTCCGTTATATACAGCTCACTTACCGGAGGATACCGATTCATCGGACCTGCTGTCATTATTCTGACTCATTTGGCCACCCCCTCGGTGATCCAAATAGGATGAGCTTGAGCAAGTTTGGCCTAGGCCCTTCAAATTACATGGTGTCTGTATTCACAAGCCATGTCTCCATTGCAGATAAGCACCTGTAACAAGTGTATTGGAATTCTGCAGTTTTACTCCGAGATTGTTCAAGGATGAATTATTATAGCGCAAAGGCCATGATTGGAAGATTGGCTGAAGATGATATTGACCGAGCGCCTTCTTCGAGTCAGTACCACTACCTGACAGCTCCATACTATGTTTTATAGGAGGGTTGTCTAGTATGGTGTGTTGCCCACCAATTCACTCGCTGCAATAGGATGACGCAGCAACTACGAATATTTTGGCTGAGACATCCGGCAAAAGGCTGGTCAGCGGTATACCCCTCGTGCTTCCGCTCGGCGAAAATATGCGAATAAGGTATATGAAATCAAGCTATTATGGGAATAATATGAGTCATTGTCTAGAACAAGAAATAGTTAGTAACTCAGCCTTTCCCGAGGCAAAGCACATGTCAAATATCATGTCTCGGTTGGATTTACTATATTCCGCTCACGTTACTGTAGTTCTTGGGACAGGAGATGGACTATAGATAACAACTACAGTGACAGTGTTTCCCGGTAGCTTCTTCATTGTTTGGCCCTCTACACATATGGACAATCTCCAGGTTGGATACGCAGATCAAAATAAGAATGCCAAGTCCAAACTGGACATTATAGGGCTAAGAGAAGGAGAATTGGAGATCTCCACCAATGAGCAGTTGAAAATGATATTTCGCGAGACGTGTGGCTTTAATTGGCGGATAATATCTGCAGGGATTTGTTTCAAGAAGAAAAGGGGATAAGAACTGAAGTAACATCCCTCTGCCACGGAATAGGCTCGCCCTCACGGGTAAGCAATGCTCCAGACTTCTCCTTGGAAACAATACAGGATTAAATAAAAAACTTCTTGAAACAACATTTAGAAAGCCTTAAAAATCTTAACTTTTACAACTAAAAGGGGGCTTAGTTTCTGAATCCCTAAAACCACCCACAAAACAATTCTATCAACTCAAACAAGACTTCAAACCCGATCTATATCCCTCTATATCCCTTTTCGTCGCCGTTGTATTTCCCAAGCGTCTTATTTTTCTTCTCCAAAAGTAAACTCTCAAACAAGATTCGTAAAAGCACAAGTATATTATGCGGTATCGTTCATCTCCAAACGCAAAATGGACTGCACTTTCCATATGCAAAATTAAGCATTATACACAGCAACGTAGTCCACAAAGAGGACGCCACCAGATAAAGTTGTCAGTAAAGGAGTGGGGCTGCCGTATTGGTTGTCGGGGAATTGGCCACCCATTGCCAAGTTGAAAATGATAAAGAAACCATGATCAACAGCAGCTGCCCAGGGAGCTAGGCCAGGAATATCAGAAGTAACCCTATGGTATACCACGTCATCAACGAGCCAGCGGACCTCCTCGGGGGTGACAGAACGATCGACCTCAACCGCATATGTATGCATGTTGCCGAGACATGAAGTGCCGACGCATGTGGCGTTGTTGCCCAGTCCGGTTGTTTCAATGCAAGGTCCACCAGGGTTCGTTCCGCAGCTACAGAAATCATGAATCAGTATTGTACTCTCCGACGAATACGACATTCTAGACTTACTGGAAGGTTCCCCAAACCCTGTCGACACCATTGACATTCTCCATAATATCTAACTCTCCAATTCCAGGCCAGTTCTGGTAATTTCCACGGAAATCGCTGCCCAGAGCCCAGAAAGCAGGCCAGTAGCCAATAGCATCAACGCCGACAACAGCTGGCATAGCCAAGCTCGCTTGGATACGCATCTTGCCTCCAGGGGCAGCGGCGAAGTCCATTCGTTGTGTTTCCACACGGCCTGAAGTCCAGGCGCCAGCGGAGTCGCGCACAGCTGTGATAGCAAGTCTACCGTCTCCGGTGAGCCCGACGTTTCCTGGTTGGGTGGTGTAGGTCTGGATCTCGCCAGTTCCCCAGCTGGCAGCACCTCCTGGGTAAGATGTGCCGACATCCATAATCCAGTCGGATGCATTAGGGGCGTCTGAGTTGATACCATCGAAATCGTCGCTCCATGTTAGAGTATATCCTGGGAGCACTGGAATCGCTGCAGTAACGAGGTTGGCACCCACAGCTGCTAAAAGAAGGAGTGAATACATTATTGTAATTGATTACCAAATGATGCAAGTAAAAGAGTGTAGGATCCACCAAGGCTTGTTCGGAGAAGTAATGATTGTTGCTGAAGCTAATATTTTAAATTGGATGGGAAGATGTAACAGCTTTATAGAGCTCAGCTCTATACTATCGACATGCGACATAACGAAGGCTCATGATATGAGTGTGCGCATTGGGATTAAGGAGCCGACATTATTGAAAATGGGAGCCGTAGGAGTGATGCCCTTGACATCTATGGTAGGAGTGAGACCCTAGATATCCCTCGAAGTATAGCACAGTTGGGTTGACAAACCCATGCATGCCCTAAGTCTCGCCTGAGACTATTCTCATCAAATTTTTGTCCAAAATCCCTCGAGGCAGAAGACCTGGCAGGGGTTCTTTATCTTGAGAGTGTTATAAGCACTTTCACACACTTTAGAACGAGCGAGTGATTTGGAATGACTCCCTCTCGGGCAAATCCAGATAAGCTTATTAGGCGAGCATTGACAGTCCATGCCATGATCCTTTCTAGGGATTTCGCCTTAGGCGAATATAACTAGAAATCCTATACTCAAGGTTGGGAAATGCAGTGTTTTACAATTCAGTAGTGACTTCGCACTCGAAGCTTGAGTTTACCTATTTTTCAATGGGTAATAAGAAGCAAAATGCAATATTTGTTGGTTAGATAGGGTAGTATATTTAATAGCTGCATGATCAAGGGAAAACCCAACTACTTAAAAAACAGACCAAGCCTTAAGCATACAACCCCGCTAACGCTAGCCCCAAGCCGGGTAGAATCCTTCTTGAAGCAAGCCTTCTAGAAGCATGTAGGTTAAATGTCACCAGTGTGGTATCGCGCAAATCCTTCCAAATTACAAAAATCCTCCCATCGGTGTTCCCGTCGCAGATTCTATGCAGCGGATTAATGTCGCACGTGTTGTATCCTTCATTGCGTGATAAACAATCCGCAATCCTTTCGAAATCTGTCCAACGACTTCCAGCCATTGAGTCCTCGCGAGGAGTATGAACCTCGATGCCTCATCAGCGCTTGAAATGTAATGTTAATTTGCATCCTCTATGATTCAAGTAGCCGATAACAATATCAGCGATAATATTGACTATTGCCATAATCTACACGGGATAGTGTTATCCTTGCAAGTTGCTCTATCGAACATAGTCTAGCTAAAATAAAAGCGTCGAATGCCTTCGACGCTGTAAATATGGCCGAGACAGTAGGTTCGCCTGTACCACCCAATAACTCGCCTTTAATGTTGCTAGTATGAAAGTGCTACATTGGACATCTGGAAGCCTTGGAGATGGAATGGTGTAGAGTGAATAGGTTTTTAAAGGATCATTTGTTTGGGTCACTAATTGAAAAGTCCGCAAGAATTCAAAGGCGCGACATGGTCTGACAGACACTGTACTATTGCCCTTGGGCTTGTGTCGCCAATTCTTACTACAAGCGGACCAGGCAGTAGTGCTAGGTGAGACCAACTAGTACAACAACCCACCTAACACCCTCCTCGATCAAAGAGTTAACAGCCTTAGTGAATATCCTGCATATAACTTACTCTCTCTCGGGACGGTACCTATTAGTATGAACTTTAACTTTGTCATCGCCCATTTACGGGGGTCTAGCGTTGCTAAAATACAAATTTTCTATAGCTCATCGATATAGAACAAATCGGCAAGTCAATGAGACTTCTCACCATGAAGCAGACAATACAGAAAATCACTTACCAGCTTCGAAGAAATCGCTACAGCACAGAAACTGGTCTACTATGAAGCCTCTAGACCCTTGGCACACATAGCAACTAGTTAAGCCGGCTCTTAGAAGGAATGGCCGGCTGTGGAACTTCAGTAAGCCTTAAGGCTCTTAATTATACCATTGCCCGATTTCAGATCCGCAGCCTAAAATAAAGCCATCGGATGAACGGGGGCATGGTGGACATGCGATGGGGAATGTATTATAATTACTTTGTAGAGAATCATTTGTACTGGCTTTCTTTCTCGGACTATTAGAGCGATATAAGTACACCATTCGACAATACTTAGGCAGCTATAAGGACCGGGTAGCACACTTTGCTATATCGTATAAATCAATTACATTTAAATAGGTGTATTCGCTCGTGCTTCTCCATCTCCTACCAGCCAATACTGGGT
This sequence comes from Coleophoma cylindrospora, assembly GCA_003369665.1. NCBI lineage: Eukaryota > Fungi > Ascomycota > Leotiomycetes > Helotiales > Dermateaceae > Coleophoma > Coleophoma cylindrospora. The sequence continues at coordinate 79,393 of PDLM01000020.1, forward strand.
ATTCTGTCGCTGTAAAGTCTCTGCTTACAACTATGGCAGTCAAGATTCATATGTGTACCTTCACGCTGGGCCACACAGCTGAGGGACGACTCATGTCGCGTTGATGACATCGCTCCGGCGCTTCTTGAAGTTGCTCCAATAGAGATCAATGGTGGCAAGGCAAGCAAAGCAGGGGTCGATGCAACTAACATGCTAGTCCTGCATACAGCCTCATCACCAAACTGGGCGTATGATCACCTCCTTTTCTCTATCCTCAAACTTCTTCCTTTGATCTCTTGCTGCTTCCAAGTAGATTACTCCCCGTTAGCGGGCTATCATCATGAATATAGCAATAGCATTGCTCACAGCCCTTTGCGCTGTCCTGATCGCCTCTATCTTCGCGATACTGCATCAAATCCGACCGCAGCCTCGTCACGTGTTCGCAGGTCCCGCGACGACGACAGGAACGGAGACAACAGCGCGCACCAAACCCGACAGCACACCGGACAAAAAGCCCAACAGCAAATACGTCGTCTTTCGAGTTCGGGGGCCATTTTTGAACTCTGATGAACTCCATAAGTTACTGGAAACCTGCGTAGGGACCGACTGCACGCCTCGTGTCCACTCATTTGCTGCCCAGGCCGATGATGAAGACAAAGTGGCGACCATTACATTCGATAAAACTCCTGATCAACTCATTGGCCATAAAGAAAAGACGTACGCCCATGAAAATATTACAATTGATCATAATTTTTATGGTCTCACCGTCCTTTTCAGCCCAGGCACGTCTGATCATCAGCTAGAGTAAGACGTAAGGCTCTTGGCATTTGCAACATCAGCTAACTTGTCGGTAGCATTATCGCTATCTGTGGATTGGGGGGTCACGCGTTCGGTTCTTTCAAGGAACGAGATGGTACACACATGTGGCTTCGAGATTCTCTCCCAAAAGATTTTCCGCACGCTCGAATAATGACATACGGCTACGATTCACATATCCACGGCAGCAATTCTTTCCAGGACTTTGAAACCCTTGCTAGTTCTCTTAGGGTCTCAGTGGAAGGAATTAAACCTCCAACTAATTCCTTGCATGTGAAGCCCATCATTTTCATTGCTCATAGCCTCGGTGGATTGGTTCTTAAGGAGGTACGATGGCCCATTTTCACACAACGACTTGCTGATGATCCTGCAGGCATTGATTCAGAGTGGTCGGGCTAACAGCAACCTGTTTCGTCGTACCCAAGGTGCTCTTTTCTTCGGCGTACCAAACGAGGGAATGGATATTGCGTCGCTACTCCCAATGGCGGAGGATCAACCAAACGAAGCATTCCTCCATACCCTTCATCCAGAATCCGAACTACTTAGAAAGCTGAGCCGGCAGTTCCAGGAAATTTTTAACTCACCCGCAACCACAATTTTCAGCTTCTATGAGACCAAGACCTCGCCAACAGCCAAGAAAGATGTTAATAATAAGTGGCAGATGAACGGTGACCCAGTTATCCTAGTTGGTAGCAACTCTGCAACACACTGTCGGCCTTGGGAAAACGAGGCCCATCATGTCAAAGGGCTGAATCAGGATCATTCAGGGCTTGTGAAATTTCGCACGAGAGATGACGCGTATATTACAGTTAGAAATATTCTGAGGGAAATCATCAGACACCAGGATGTCTCCCCGCAGCAAAGGTTGGTAGTCCCGGGCATGGATGAGGAGTTAACAAACACATGTCTCCAAGATTTGTTACTTACCAACCCAAAAGATGAAATGATTCGAATCGAGAAGGGAAAGGATACGCTTTTGAAAGATTGCTATCAGTGGATCATGACGGATCACCAGCTCTGTGATTGGCGAACCAATCCAAACCGTCGGCTTCTGTGGTTGCGAGGAGATCCTGGGAAGGGTAAGACAATGTTGATGATTTCACTTGTCCGAGAGCTACAACCATTATGGAGCGACTCTCATGCCCTGACCTTTTTCTTCTGTCAGGATAGCGATACCAATCTTAACACTGCTACTGCGGTCCTGCGCGGCGTTCTTTGGACCTTGATTCACGAGTATCCATCACTCGGCCATTATCTCCACGCGGACTTCAAGCACAGCGGTAAAAAGCTCTTGGAAAGCTCAAACGCCTTTTTCACCCTACGCCGGATCATGTCAAAGCTACTACAAGACAACACGCTTCCAGCCATCTATATTCTTGTCGATGCCTTAGATGAATGCGATCGAGGGCGGGAAGATTTACTAAATTTTATCTGCGAGAATGCCGCCGATGAAAACTCCAAGGCGAAATGGCTGGTTTCAAGTCGTAACCATCTGGATATTGAAATGAGTTTGCGGGGCAATCAGCATTCCACGCTGAGTCTGGAACTAAATGCTACACATGTCGAAAAGGCAATTCATGCTTTTATTACTCACAAAATCGATAAGCTAGCCACCAAGAAACGGTACCAGGAGGACCTTCGAAATCTCGTTTGGAAGCACTTGATGAATAACGCTGATTCGACGTTTCTGTGGGTGGCATTGGTTTGTAAGGAACTTGAAAGAATTGGTAACTACATGACAGCTTTAGAGCTTAAAAGTTTCCCACCAGGATTATTGCCTCTTTACAATCGCATGTTCCAGCAGATTTTAGCAGGTAAATACTGCAGTCATACTACAGCTATCATGAGGTCTATTATACTTGCCAAGCGACCCCTTCTATTCGACGAACTCTGCACCCTAGCAGATCTTCCTAAGGAACTGATGGACGATGAACAGTCTTTGTCAGATTTAGTATCACAGTGTGGGTCTTTTGCCACGATCCGAGAACGAACAATCTACTTGGTCCATCAGTCTGTCAAGGATTACTTCGTTGGAGAAGGCCAGAAATTGTTTACCGCTGGGATAATCCAAGAACATCGAGAAATTGTCAACCGTTCATTATGCACAATGTCAACGAAGCTCAAAAAGAATATGTGTTCACTGGAATCTCCTGGTGCACACGCAAATAACAATACGCTCTTACCAAGGGGTCTTGGCTATATTTGCACCTTTTGGATGGAGCATCTAGAGGAATATCTGGCAGCTTGCGGCGACAGGGTTGAAAATAATACGGAGTTATTATCTGATCAGGGAAAGGTCTATAAATTTCTGTCACGCTATTTGCTTAATTGGTTAGAGTTTCTAGCTCTTATCGGACACCTTAGAGGTGGTATCTCATCGCTTCGACGTCTGGAAGGGCTAGCAAAGGCGAGCAGTACCATCCTTTGACAGACTGGGACTAACAACAACACAGGAACATCCAGAAACGAGTCTATACTTATTCATCCACGACGCAGTTCGATTTGTCTTACAATGCGGCTCCGCAGTTGAGGAGGCGCCACTACAGGTTTATATATCTGGATTGATATTCGCCCCAGAAGAAAGCCTTGTTCGACAGAGTTTTATCCAAGATATCCCATCCTGGATTCACACACTTCCACGGATACCCAAGACCTGGAGCCCACTGAACCAGACGCTCGAAGGCCATACCAGCACGGTCTCGTCAGTAGCGTTTAGTCCAGACGGCAAGCAGCTGGCATCAGGGTCAG
>PDLM01000020.1:84200-165140 GCA_003369665.1 Coleophoma cylindrospora
GTCAGTAGCGTTCAGTCCAGACGGCAAGCAGCTGGCATCAGGGTCGAACGATACAACTATACGGCTCTGGGACGCAGCCACGGGTGCGTTACAGCAGACGCTCGAAGGCCATACAAATTGGGTCCAGTCAGCCACAGGTTCGTTACAGCAGGCGCTCGAAGGCCATTCAGATTGGGTTCAGTCAGACCAATTTGTGTTTCACAACCAATACCTTCCACACTCTATGAGACTTTCGCTCAATGGAGATGAGAGTTGGATAATATTAAATAGCAATAAGCTTATCTGGCTACCTTCAAGTTTACGGCCAAGTACGTCCACAGCTTGTATGAACCGCATCGCAGTAGCTTGCCATTCTGGACTGGTATACATCTTAGGAGTCAGTACAGAAGCTATTTCGGCTATTTGAAAAGCATGTTATCAGTGCCGCTAGTCCATCGGTATTTTATACGTCTGCAAAGGATTAGGGGTAGTCGCTTCATATACATTTTTTGATTGCTGTCGTAACTATTAACTTAATCAAATCATTATAAGGCCTTAATGACCAAACCTCTATTCCTACCATTTCTGCCGTATACAGATCGTGATTGCCTTGCCTTCAGCAAAATTGATACGTCACCGTCTCATCATTAAGTCAAGCAGTTCTTAAATGGTTCTAGCCTCTCAATACCTTTCTTTACGCGCTAGAAATACCATTAAAATGAGTGTCGAGTTTTTTGCTGTCGAGTTTTTTCCTGTCGAGACAATCAATGACCCGAGTTTCAATGACGTACGAACTTTTTATTTCTGGTATTGATTGTATCCATGGTGCTAGGAAATCAACAGGATAGTAACCTAGCCTTCCAAGTATATGTAGAGGTTATTCGATAAGGCGAGTTCATGTTAAGGCATCGTATAAATGAACGGATGGTCGACTACAAAGCCAATTGCGAAATAAGCTCAGTAAATGAGGCTCCTGTTCACATATACTCTCGTTGCCAGACTTATTGGGATTTCTTTGATTTAGAGCGATAGCTGACGATGTGTTACCGAAGTTTGAAGAAGACTGGCTAACGACATGATCGTGTAAGACGATTGGAAAATGAAAGTACAACAGTGTCAAGAACATGCTATGTTTCAACTTTCTAATAGTATATGGTATAAACAAGCCTAGTATTGTATGAACTTGCTTCAATTTTGCCTCATGGAAGATTGAGTAGCACGAAATGTCCAGATTGATATCCCAGATATCTCCGATCTCATTCCACATGCTACTTTTCTTTACAAAAACTCTCCATTTTCCGCTCTTATATTCAAGGGTCTCGTGTTACTCTCTACAAGCTGGTACGAAATAACTAGATGCTTAAAGTACATGCTTTGAATATAAGATTACGTATGATGTTATAGAAATTTCTATCTAATTAGATATAGGTATGATAAGTCTTCAGCATTACATATAGTACTACATAAGAACATCTCATACTATTCATATTTCTCAACTAAAAGAATCTAAAGTAAAACGAGGTCTTTGTAATTGCTCACAAATATACACTATCTAGTAAACTACGATTATTCTATGCTATCCAACTGGCTCAGGGCCTAGATCGCTATACATCACTCATTATCTGCTTTTCCGTGAAGAGGCAGTCAAGCCTAGATTTTATGGACAGTGTTACGGAGCTTGGAAGATCTCTGTACATGAGCTGTGCAAAATATTATGAATACCACAGAGCAAATACAGGTCAGTAATTCAAGGCCTGTTGGTACCTAACGTGTTATATAACAAGGTTAAGCTATAATGCTTATTGGTAATGATCAGATTGATCGCTCGACTCTAAGATTAAGAAGCTAGACGATACATCGCATCGCACAACGACAGGACGCAGATGGCTCCTTAGGCCCGCTGAGAACACATCTTGAAACTATAATCCAATGCCATCGCGGCTACACGACTATCCAATCAACGTTCTCTACTTTGGGCCAGTTCTCTGGTGATTCCGTGATTCCGATCATTGCAAGCTCGAAGGTGCCAATCTTGACCAATCTTGTCTTCTTCCTCAGTGTTCTGCCTTGAAGTAGAAGGCCGACCACTTTAAGGGGGTTTGGCCGTGTGATCGGAACGACGAAAGTATCCAGAAATCGCGGCTGTTGTTGGGTCCACTCCGAAAATTCGTACACGTCGGACTTGGAGTATAACCGTCCCCAAAAGTTCAAGTAGGCTAGGCCAAGCCCTTCGATCCCGGGAAACTCCGGTCTATTCGAGGCGAAAATCACTGCTTGTGATATCATCACGCTCCCGTTGGGTTGAATCTGCCATGTCCGAACAGAGGGATCCAGAGCGGATGGATCATGATACGGCAACGAGCCTCGGCTTTTGATTGACTTCATCCTCGGATGATTCGCTCTGTAACGATAAAACGGCATCATACTTCCTGTTTGTTTCGTCAAAGGATTCAGTGCTGGCCATATAGAAGGGTCGCTAACTGAAGTCCCGAGAAAGTCCGGGCCAATACTCAGTAGGGCTTCCTGAAGGAACCGTAGTGGGTACATTCCAAGGACTAGATCCTTTTCGTGCACAGCGGCATCGGCTTTAAACCAATCCATGACTCCAAGACTGGACATGATTGCTTCAGCTCTTCCTGCGGCTCCAGCCGTACAATACCGGGCATTTGCTTGAATGAGGGGATCCAGCCTTGATCCTGGCCCCTCGGGGAATAGATGCGTCTTTTTGATCATGGCATGAAGTTGTTGTGGTCCGGGAGGGCAGTCATGTTTGGGATCGGCACACACGTGAACTTGCATCGTATTATCAAAAGGCCAGTTTTCAACCCCATGGCCCTCGATGATGAAGCCCCCAACAACCTGAGTGCCCCAAGTCCGGAGTTGCCATACGACGTAGTCAAGTGCAAACAGCTCTTCCAATGATATTGGCTCCCCAGAAGCATCACTCAAGACGTTCCATTCCTTGTCGGCGAGAACCATATTGGGGCGGAGATAGGCCTCTTGCAAGGTCCAGACACCGGAGAACCAGTCCGAAGGCTCAAAATGATAATAAGGGCCTCTCTTTTTCTTCCTTCTCCACCACTCATCAAGATCATTTGCACCCTGTATCCAAAGCGCCCTCCATTTTGGATATCCAAAGGTTGGATTCGAGAGTCTTGTAAGCTGGAGTGGTAAGTAACAACCATGATCTGCCGCTCCAAGAATCGATTCGGCGTTAGACATCCCCGGACGACTACCCAAGGTGACGAACTGTGCGCTCAGCCAGCCAATCGTGCAGTATTCTGCAACCCAATGGTTGACATAGTTAAGCCATGCGACACACGCGAATGCATTCTGGAAAATGACGGCTTGCCGCGCAATCTCGGCTTTCAAAATCGACAAGAATTGAGGGTCTGTTGTCTCTTGGGGCATGCAAAAGAGATCCAGCCAGATGAAGTTCGTTTTGAATCGATCTTTCATATTGTAGAATGTGGCAGGCAGTTCTTCGATGTCGAATCTCGTGTTTAACGGAACGCGCCATGGCACGCCCGGGATCGTCACCCATTCTTTCTTCCTCCAACGTCCCCAGGTATGGCTGATGCAGGTATATTCTACACTTTTAGGGAAGTCTGAAGTGTCGACAGTCTTCTTCTGGACTATGTCCCACAAGTAGCGTGGAAACCCGCTCCGCGACTTGTCTCTCTTCAGCCAAGGGCAGTAGTCTATTCTTCGAGAAGGGTTTTCAAACGCTTTTGACGTGCTAGACATGTCGAGTCCATCATTCCAGGACACCAATGTGAACTTCCATGAGATCCGCTGCGCTGTCCCCACTTGCCATGCGCGAAGTCGGAGGTAGTCAATGGTCTCGAATTCATCTCCTTGAAATTCGATACCGTGCTGGACCCTTTTGCGATAATGTTCGCTTACCCAATGATTAGGGGAAAACTCTATCCGGAAGAGATCAGCCATGACTTTTTGATACAAAGTTAGATGCCGATATCCTTCATTCAGGACATGAGAATCATTGTCATCCAAGGCGTCATGAATAAGTGCGTCTGTCTCCATGTCGTACAAAGATCGACGAAACGGATGGATAACAGACTCGAGTTCATATTTGCTGTAGATCCAGTCATGGAGCAGAGCGTACGAATGGCGTTGGGTTGTCGAAAGATACCCTTGGAAGTTTTCTTTGGTGGCCTCGGAGGTAGCCCATTCTTCGACATAGTGCCATAATAATTTAGCGAGTGCCCAGTTGTCGAAGGTTGAACTCAGTTTCGTTCTGACTTTGGCCACGTACTCCTCGGTCTTCTCCTGAGATAAGATGAACAGAATCTGGGGCCCAATGGACATGCGCTTGTGGTCTGGCGAACGCGACTTGCTAGGCTCCCTCGGTTGCTCAGGGTTCTCCGGATGTTCGGTGCCGGCGGTACTTCCCCGAGTCACTGCATCTTGTTCGTCGCTCGCACGGTGAGCCTCAGGGGTCCCGGTGGTAGGATCCATGGCTTGAGGAGCCAGCACGTCTGAAGACCGACGGACAGAAGCGCCTCCGATTCGGGCAAGAGCAGTCCTCGAAGGCTAAGTGTTATCCATATCTGTGGTCGGATTCACGAGAATGGTCATTGATTAATAGTAACAGCAATGGCCGAAGGCAGCATACGTTGTAGGCTCGTCGGCAGGAAGGCTTTCTACCAGCTGAGGAAGATGCTAAAGGAAAAGGAAACGAGTGAAAGGTAGCGCAAGGCAACAGTATACCACGGCACGTGACCATGAATGGAATTCTTTACAATTTAGGCTCCAGAAAGATCGTGACAGTGAGCAAGGAGGGTGGTACTTAATACGCTAGTTATCTTAATAAGTGAAAGACATAATTATATAATATCATATTCACATGCACACTCTGTCAATTGTATCATGTTATATATGAGACGAAATTCAGATGAAGTGGAGCGTTATTTTAAAAGTTTATTATAAGCTTAATCGCCTTGGTCGATCGGTAACATATCTAACGTATGACATCAAAGACATCTCCACCCAGGATTTTCAGCTCTATCAGCGACCTTATTTTTGGCTGTGTCCGTATTGACTCATGCTTGTTTTACATTGGAGACATTTACAATCTCGAATTGTATTGGGCTCCCGAACCGACTCCACCCCCCAAGCCACAACGGAACACCTGTGTTTTTCAAGGATCTAGCTATGTTTGGAATTCTTGGGGGTAGGTCGATCACGGAAGAGAGGCTGTTCTGTTCGTCCATTGGCGGTATCATGGTTTTCTCGTCCTTTCATACAAATCAATGGTGGTAATATTGTGCGTCTTCATCTACACGAATGCACCTAATGCCTTCAATCATGGCATGAACATAACGTGCCGTCCCCATTCGACAGCCCCCTCAGCCTCAAGCAGACCCTTCTCCCACTCTTCAAACTTGAACCCTCCGCCTACGTTTTCGTGCCCTGCTTGCTTTCCCAACTTGATGACACCAGCTTCCACCATACGAGCCAAAGCATCCATCTCTTGCGCCGTGAACATCCATTTACCGATTATATTGATGTTGCGAAAAAGGATGCTACTGTATGGAAGAGTCGCCGTTGAGAGAGCTCCGGAAAGCACAGCCCGAGCTCCAGGACGCAGAACCTCGAGTCCAATATCGAAATGGTGGCTGTTACCTGTTGCCTGGGGAGGCGAGACGTCAATGAAAGCGTCGGCACCGGTCTTCGTCGGTGGAAGAAGAGTACGAATAGCCGCGAGGTCAGTCTCACGGTCTCCAGTTAGTTCCACCGCCGTGATATTTGAATGGCGGGAAGTCAAAGGCGTCATTTTGCTGGCATTGCGGGTCAGAGCAATCACACGGCAGCCAAGCTGAGCAGCGAGCTCAGCAACCGCACCAGAGTAGTGGCCAGTGGCTGGGGCGACAACAACAATTTCAGCGGGAATCAGTTTCGCGGCGCTGATGGGTCCGTAGGCAACAGAGAGGCGGTCCAAGTACATAAGATCATCGAACCCGTAATGCAAATCGTCCACAAGTCGCTTTTCGTCCAGCGCGACGCAGTTCTCTAGCGGCACGGAGTTGACATCTTGCCAGAACCCTTTCCAATAATCAAAGAGCACACCGGCCCGTTCAGTTCCCATGCTATTCCCCCTATGCAGCCCATACAAAACCTGGGTGTTGACGGGATCATCGCGAGCAAATGCAAAACCATGGGCGAAGACAAGCTGGCCTGGACGGAGAGCAACAGCGTCCGGACCAACCGCTAATACGCGGCCAATGCAGGCGTGCCCCGGAAGAGAGGGTGCCGGAACGTTAAGAAAGCCTCTTCCAGCGAAGTGTTCCCGATAGTGAGGACGAATAACGGTCGCCAGAGTCTGGACAAGAGCGGACCCGGCAGGCGCAGATTTTGGAGGCGAAGACTTCTCAAGGACCAGAGGCTCATTGAAAGCCTTGAAGATAAGCTGTGTGGAGGTTGGAGGAATGGATGTCATGGTCGAGGGACGTGGTGTATAGAGTTGGTTGATTGGGATTATTTGGATAAATGAAGACCAAGCGAATCTGTTTTGTGATTGCTTAACATTTAAGTTGATGATGTAGTTTCTACGTTGATGGTTACCCTTCATATGGGTGTAAAAGACATATTTATATCGTAGAAGTAACATCAGCCTTTGTACCAGCTGCGCTCATTACGGCGATAGCGGAAATATGGAATTCCAAACAAGGCAACATCCTACGACCATAGCATTATCCTTCGGACTCAAATGAACGGCATTGGGACACAATGTTTGGGACTCAAATGCTTGGAGATGGAAACCTCGACCTAGTAAAACGGTGAAGTTGATGTCGTGGCTGGTCGTATCGGAGACACCATTTCCTAATTCGGAAATCGTTGTCTCCGTTAGGCCCGTGGTGGGGTGGAGCGGGGCAACCGCCATCAACGCCATGATCGTGATCGCGATCATTGCCCGGATACCAACCGACGATTAACCCTTACGTTAGGCTTGTCCGTCGGTAAGGAATCGTATCTCTGTCCATTCGTCCTGTCGAAGCTGCGTGACCGAGTTCTTCAATAGAATTAGTAGGAAGCTCGATAGATAACAGGCGGAAATATATATATAGGCCTGTCTACTTACCCAGCTATACGGCTCCATACCAGTGAAAAGAGCATCGAGGGAAGGGAAGTCCTCAAAGTCTAAGCACTGTTCTGCGAAAAGAAATTCGTCTCCCGGATTCCCATTCATCGCAAAGGTCTCTTTTGCTGTCTCAAAGGAACCGGAATCGCTCAAAGCGCTGTGCCTTGGCAATGGGTCGCCAACAGGCGTCAGCACTTGGTAGGAGCATTCGATCCGTTTTAGAATGGCTTGTAGTACTCGACATGCAAACTGCGCATCGCTAGACTCGTCGCATCGTTTGAGCCAAAGATGATAGCTTTTCCTCAGGATGTTAATCCGTGCTTCCCGCTCATGGGAACTGTGATCGGTTAACAGAGGGGGAAGAGCATGCAGCAGATTTCAACTTACCTTACGTCCTCTGTCTCGGTTAAATCAACGCAGATGAACATGGCAGCGTTTAGAAAGTCGTTCAGGGTCAGGCTCGAAATCATATACCTGTCCTCGTATAGTCTCCCCCCAGGTTGCGTCTCTTCGTCGACCTGGAGGTGGATGTCTATAATCCGCAGAGCTGCCTCACGGCAAAGGTCCATCGACTTGGCTCGCTCATAGCACCAGCCTTTGGTTGAGATCAGGTAAGGGCAATATAGAAACCCTCGAGACCTAAGATAGATAAGTTCCAGCATTATACGATGCATGATAGTGTGATTGGCGTCGGTGAATGCTGTGGTCTTGATCGGTCGGTATGCTAGGCAGGGTGGAATGGACTTGTACCACTCATCCAGTGCTTCGGAGAGCTCCATGGCTAGTTCGCCTGTGGATGGTCTGACTCCCAGAGCACGGCGATTGATCCGACGAAGCGTCGGGAGTACCTTGGCTTTGTAAATGTAGGCTAGAATAGGGATTGGGTCAGTAGAGGGTCGTGCAGGCGGCAACTCCACGCAGTCCTCGTCGAAATCATCATCCGTCAAATTCGTTGGGATATCCACGTCACAATCCCCTTCATGAACCATGGGCGGCATTCCATGCTGCGAGGAGAAGAACAGATCGTAGGATCGGATGGTGAACCACACTCTGCGTCGTATCTCAGCTTCAAAAGGCGTGACCTTGAGCCTAGCAATCTGTGGGTTCCGGTGATAACCCCGTCTTTGAGCGACTCGAACCGCCACTCCATACAATGACCACAAGATAGGGTCTGAGTCCTTCCGTAAAACATTTCGAGCGTGAGCATAGGCTAGAATAGCCTCGACCGAATGAACCTTAGCCTGGGTGTACTGGCCAGAAACAAGACATCGCGCTGCCATGGCCATGTACACCTGAGGCTCCGCCACCAACATGGACGTGGGCGATGCTACAGACGGATCCTTTGTTCGACAGATGATGGCGCCGATGCTAAGGACAGAGAAGAGTATGCTTACCCACAGTACATTGGTTGAAGACGGTGAATCCGAGAAGGCCTCGTACCGTCTTCGGAAGTGATGGGTATGAAGGAACGGTAGTGCCACAAATTTGGAGTTGAAGAAGGCAGAGATGAGCCTGTCGGTCTCCCTCCGAGGAGGCAAACAGTTGACAATATCATTAATGGACACTGGAGCCAGGTCCCCAAAGACAATATCGGGATCTTGGAAAGCTTGCGGAGGCTTAGCTTCTAGAACAGACTGAATACCCTGTATGCCCTCCACTAGGGCAGCCCACGATGTCGAACCGTAGTACACAGTGGTATCCTCGGCATTGGAAACGTGAGGCATGGCATCAATACCATCGGCTAATTCATCGCGGGGTGGTATACTTCTATCCTGGTGCGAACTATCCGCCAATCCTTTTACCATCTCCTCGAGCTTGCTAAGGCGCGAAAGAACTTCCTGCCTGTTGCTACCACTATCTCCGTCATGGCTAGACGGATTGAACTGGCACGTAGCTTGATGGCCTCTCGTCTCGCACGCTCCACACGGTCTACGCCTGTCACATCGCAGCTTCCGCTTCTGACAGGCAGTGCAAGAGACGGTCGGACGGTTCCGCTTAACTTTATGAGTCTCGGAAGCACGGAAAACAGTGGTGAACGGTGCAGGGACTCGGTCTGGCATAACGACAGGTTTGCGTCGCTGCACGAGCACGCAACCCAATATACTAGGCACAGAAAGATTGTTTTCCGGATCTTTTGGGTGATTTTACCGCAGGGATTGACTACGGTTAAGGAATGCGTGCATGTGCCCACGTTGGGTCAAACGAATGACTAAACAAGCTTTGACGCAATGCTCGGCGGAAATAGGAGCTAAAGGACTTCCTGCATTATGTCCGCGTATGTTACGAATTACACTTCTAATAGCGACCAAACTTTGGAGTTATATTATATGGTTTTCTGAGCATGGGTACAGCCACATTTTCAGACTCAGGTTAACATAAAGTTTGTTCAAATATGTTCTCATTGGTCGCCTCTGTCGTATACTATGGGATGACCGTTTGGCCTGAAACGTGACGAGTTTTGCCTTACGACAAGCATCTTTAAAAACGAAGCAGGGAAGTCTGACTATTTCGTCATCCAAGTACCGATCGAGCCAATTGCGCAAACATTGGTGGCCCCAGTCGTCACGGTCACGTTGTATTCGACCACAAGCAAATCCGACCAAGGCGAACATTACCGATACCTATGCGGACGCTTTAGGAAATGTTCTCGATCAATGCAATTTGCGATTTATTACTAATGAAGATCTAACCTAACCACTCTTTACGTAGCTCCAAGGCTCCAGTCACTCACTCCCACAGCGTCAGCATCTAGAACGGCCCCGGGAGGCTAGACTCCAAAAGTTGACCGCATGCAGTGCATTCGAGGCATTCTCAACGAGAGAATCTATAGATTTGGAAGTAGCTGTGGTATTTGACAATATTTTGGCTACCTGTATTGATCGAAATAATGTCTAGATCACGAAGTATTTCTATATGTTAAGACTTGTTCTCCGTCCAATTCATCTCCAACCTGGCAAACATTCTTTCTTTCCTACCTTAAACTTGAGATTGGAACTTTTATTACCTAATCTTCACACTCTTTTGCCTTATATCAACTGCCATACCTCGAATAATGCTTTACTCCAAGAAATCCCTCATCGGCATGCTTGCCTTCTCATCAACTGCCGTCGCGAACGCCTCCAACAAAAGAAACCAAGTGTCCACCAAAACTGTTGTCACGACCATCACTACCTCCACGGTTGTTCCTGTGCCCATCACCATCGATACGGCGTTTTCAACCACCGGTGTTGCCACACTAATTCCCGGCGCACTTACATTGACGGTTTCGTACCTGCCTGCTTACGTCTATATTGAGACGGCCACGCCCAGTACGAGCATTTTCAAAACGGTTTCCACCACGAGAGTTAAAGTCACCGTGACTCCTACCAGTACTTCTCCAGCTAAAATCACTAAGAGCACTGCTCAATCCACAACTATACGCTCGGCTGCTGCGACTGCATCACCCACCAGCAACCCTCTGACTGGCCCTTACATTGATCACTGGGATGGATCGACCTTTTATCAAACTCCCGGGAGCCAATGCTTATATCAAGCAGTCCCTTCGTCATCAATGACTGGCAATAGTTTCCAATCTACAGATAACCCAACTTGTCAAACATCCTGCCAAGTGGATTCACACTGCCATTCCTACAGCTGGCAGCCTTCCACTCTTACGTGTACTACATATACCGTGGATTTCGATGGCCTGGTTACTGCTAGTGACAAGTCTGGGATCTACTTCTCTGATAAGTATGGCAACCCAGGATATGGCCACCTGAGTTCTGGATGCAATAACCCTTCATTGTAGTTGTATCTGAAGGGAATAATGGGGTTTGCTTTTACTGGTCTGTTTTACTTTTGGAATGCTTTTAGCGTTGTGGTTAAATAAATTATCTTACTAGAAGAAGAATTATAAAAAGTATTTATTGAAAAACATGAATCCAAGACTGCAGGTGGGTTAGAGTAAGCATCATGGATTTGAGAAACTAACAATAAAGACCATGTATAGCCCAGGCCGGACAGACACTAATTTCGAGACTGTTGAACCCAACCTGCATCTGCATATGTTCCGTTGAGGCAAAGTAAGTCGAAAAAAGGGAATAATTCTATCATAGTACTTTACACATTTCTTTAGTGGATCATTAATGATATAACACAAGTTAAGCTAGAATAAAAATAAAGGATGCAGTTGAATAAAACGCATAGCAATTGTGTAGCCAAGGGAGCCTAAGGGGCCTAGGCCATTACAACCAGTTCCAATATCTTTTGGGCTGTAAAAAGATAAATTCTATATGCTAAGTTTAGGTTGTCTTCTTGATAAGAAAGAGAATTAAGACGAGAATTTTCTTACCGGTCTCTTCGTTTTATCTAAGATACTTACGTTGGTTTCCCCATAAAGAAGATCTTCAGAATACAGCACAACCCCGCTTCCATCAACCCCCACCTTCTCGATATTCTCACTCCTGCAATTCTTTTTCCCACCCAAATTCAGTATCCATACAATTCCGATACCCACAATATCATCACTAAATATCTAGCAACGACCTATCCTGGATGAAATCATCTTTTATACTATATTTGCACATGACTTATACTCCTTGGGATGTTTAATACTTAATCATATGACAAAGCCTATCCATAAGGCCTACTTGATGTATTTATTAGGTGCCACCTATAATATATCCTAATATATCGGTAATAATGTCTACGGCACAGTGCACATCAATATAACCGGGGTTCTACTGCACTGTAAAATATTCTCAGGATGAACAAACCCCTGCCTGGTCTTGCGCGCCGAGGAAATTTGGCCAATGGAGTTAAAGAGAATCGCCATAGGCGAGACTGCAGGCATGGGGGGTTGTTGTCCTCAGGCCGTTGCAATGTATACGCACCGTGTCCGATCTTGCCAGCCTATGCACCTTCTTTGCTTGCGGGTTCGCGTTCGTGTTCGGGGCTCAGCACATGAGAGTTTGGTCCTGCATCATGGCCTCGTAGGATTCGTTGAACCTTCTGCGTGGCGACGTCAGTCTTCCGGCAGTTGCTGTCGTCGTCACACTTGGCAATAAATTAGCTCTCGAAACTCGTGGCAAAGCCACTGGCTTGCCTAGGCTGAAGCACTGCATACTGGCTTCGATGAGGCTCCACGTGGGCTATCTCAATAAATATTATAGTCTGCAGGGATCGCAGGACGGAGCAAGAGTCGGAAGGCACTACACAGAGATCTGGCGGCTCTGATCAGGCGTATTTGAGTTTCGGCAACATGGGAGGGGTGACATTCCAAATTTGGTCATGGACGACCCCAACTCGGGTCCGGTTGCCATCATGCGGCATAACTTATCCCGTCCCCCCATTTCCCCCAAGAAAGCAGGTCCCAAATCTCGTCCTTTTCCACACATCACAACGCCATCATGTCACTTAAACGTAGCCCTCCGTTCCGTGCTGAGCATCTAGGCTCTCTTCTCCGCACCCAGGAGCTCCTCGACGCCCGTGATGGCAAGAGCACTGATCGCGACGAGGCGCAAGTAAAAGCAGTCGAGGACAAATCCATCCAAGACATCGTCGATATCCAACTGGCGGCTGGGTTCCATGGCGTCACCGATGGAGAGTACCGCCGAAACCGTAAGGCAGTCATTCCGAGACCAAGAATCAAAACGGAACGGCAACTAACAAAGCGCGCCCGTAGTATTCTGGGGAACTTTCTTCGACGGCCTCGAAGGCTTTGAAGAAGTCCCGTTTGATCGCGAAATTCTCCGCACGTATATGCCTAACGTGAGCGCTTTGTTGCAAGCTGGTTGGGTGCCGGGCGGGTCGCTGCTCTGCACGGGCAAGATCAAGCACTCTAAGTCTACTCACCTTGACGAATTCAACTTTCTCAAGAATCACCTGGCTTCCAAGAATTTACCCACCAATGAGATCAAATTGACCATTCCTTCACCGGCCTCGTACCATCAACGGTACAAGGATGGCAAGGCTTATGCTGAAGGTGTCTATGATTCCGACCAAGCATATTTCGCCGACCTTGCGAAAGTCTACCAAGAAGAGCTGAAGCTCTTGTATGATGCTGGACTGAGAAATGTTCAAATAGATGATCCTACCCTCTCTTGTATGTGTCTGTCACATGGATTACAGGACCCTGCAGCGCTAATATTACAGCGTAGACTTCTGCTCCAAGGAGATGTTGAAAGGTTGGGACGAAGATTCGTCCAACAAAAAGACTGCTGAGGAGCTCTTTGAGAGCTACATCACATTTTATAACGACTGCTTCAGCCAGGTGCCTTCTGACATGCATATCGGTATCCATATTTGCCGTGGCAATTTTACCGACGACCGTTTGGTATCCGCAGGTGGCTATGAGAAGATTGCCGTGAGACTCTTCCAAGACCTCAAGGTTGATACTTTTTATCTAGAATTTGACACCGAGCGTGCGGGTGGGTTCGAGCCGCTCAAGCATCTGCCCAAGAACAAAAACCTGATCTTGGGAGTGGTCTCCACCAAGACGACTCAGCCAGAGGACGTTGAGGCGATGAAGCAACGCGTTCATGCTGCAGCCAAATTCATTGCCGAAGGTAATGACCAGACGGTGGAAGAGGCTTTGAAGAGGCTTGGTGTCAGCCCTCAGTGTGGATTCGCGAGCCATAGCCATGAAAACCGTCTCAGCAGAGACCAGATGGTTGCCAAACTGAAGTTGGTTCGTCAAGTGGCTGATGAAATCTGGACTGCCGAGCCTTAGAATAGTAAAAATAGTCTATCAAGACCAAACCAATGCTAGGGTTGTTCCAACTGTCAATGATTACTATGCGGTCAACCATATTTTCCGGCTGCAAGGTGTTGCTTGGCTCTATAAACAACTCCATAAACTCTTTGTATAAACTCGTACTGATGCTGCAGGGGGGTGACGGAACTCCGAGTGTCCTTAAACACCCCGAACAGAGAATTTTCAGTGAAAACCGTCACTAAACGTGGGACGTATTCCAAATACGGTGGATGTATCCTTCCGATGCTTTGGTACTGGCGATCCTCGTTGCAGGCCCAGCCACGTGTATGTCCCCAACCCCGCACCATTAACTGGATTATGATGGGTTTCTTTAAAAAAAATACCCCCGGTAGGTTTACACGCTCTACCACTGGTTTCTATTAGCAACTTCCTTCTATCCTCCTCTAGAATTTTCTACCCCTCGAACTTGTTTTGTGAGCCGCCGTATAGGAGAGCCGGTGTCGGAATAGAAATCACTAGGGATGATGGGCCAGCGTAGGAATGCAGCGCGAGGCAATTGAAGCACCCCGGCCTCCCCACCCGGCGGACCCTCTTTTTCAATTTACTGAGGTTTAAACGAAATAAGGGTCTGACATGATATGTCTACATAGTATGTGGGCACTGAAGCTTGTAAAAAACTTACAGTAGAAACCCGGTTATATCCTTATATCCGTGTGTTCTGTCTTGTCAACATTACCAATACATCAGGGTATCTTTACAGGCGACAGCTAATAAATATATCAAGTACGGCCTTAATGGGGTAGTTTTTGTCATGTGATTAAGTATGAAATGTGTCAAGGAGCATAATACCTGTATAAACCTAGTATAAAAGGCAGGGGAAGAATCATAAACCCCAAGCACGAACAAATAGACATGCAACAGTAGGCAGTCGCTGGTGGTAACCCACCCGACTAATCATCTCCCGTTCTGAGACTCGTGTATGGCACAGCAGTGCTACAACACAGTTGGGACAAACAAGCCCATGCCCTGTAGTCCCACTGATTGAGATACTCATCAGCTTATTGGGCAGATCCCCTCGAAGCGAGAGGCCAGACAGGGGTTGATTATCCTGAGAGTATCGGAGTTTCCTCCGAGCTCGCACTAAACAAGCTTCTCTGTCAACATATAAGACCTGGCTATTCACATCCCACTCTCAGAGCGGACAGGATGCCCAGTTCTCCTTTGCTAATGGTACTCGGGCTTTTCGGGTCAGTCAATTTAATATTCTATAATTGATACTGGAATGTAGCTTCTCGAAAGTAAAGTTCTAATGCTAGTAGTTAAAGGTTTAGGTAGAGGTCAAGCTAAAGAGTAAGCCATAATGATAAGATAGATCTCCTTTTATTGGTAGCAGTATTCCATGATCATGTGATAATTGTTCACGTATACATTTTCACGACTGAAAGAGAAGGCAGCTCCGATTCCGGTACCTTGGTTGTCGCAGAGGCTGGCTGCAAGACGGGGGATATCGTCCGCAAGACTATGGCGGTAGATGTAACAGTACCCCTAGGGGCCCGCCCAAGCGTGGGCGCAGGGTTGTGGCTACAAGGCGGCATCGGGCACTTAGCCAAGCTGCATGGGCTCGCGTGCGACGCTATCGTTGGTGCTGTGATAGTCTGCGTCGCCTCCAGTGAGACTTTCTTCGTTGGTCGTGTACCAAGTCAACACCGGTCAGCGGATGCCATGCGTCCGAAAAATGAAAACGACTTTTTATAGGCGATAAAAGGCGCTAGGACGAACTTTGGCATCGTGATCAGTATTACTTTCAAAGCTTACGCAGCTTCGACCTACTCTATTCGAAATTAGGCTGTCCCGCTAAGCGACAACCTGAAGGCGCGGCTCAAGCTCAATGATTTTGATCAATTCGTTGCTAGCTAGCTTCTCTAGAACTTTTCTGCAGATGCGTATCTATACTACGAGAACGACTAGCTGCATCTTAGCGTGACTTTATTCGAATCTTCCACGTTTAGTCTCACTTTTAAGATGCCTACACCCTCCTCGATAGGTACTATGTTAAGGCCGGAAGCTAATTATAAGGTCATGGATAGCGTCGGTTTGTTCGACACCGAGATGTATTTGTCAAGGATATATAGTAGGCACGGCAGCGGCAAGACCTCCTCGTTCAAGCGATGTTTATTCTTAAAACGCATTAGAGCAGTAGATATCGCTAGCATCTTAGTAGCGGCCGTTGAGACTCGACCCTCGCCTCTGTGCTATCTCTATCTGCTATATAGCAGCGAAGCGGTTACTAACGTAGTAGCTAATGCTATAGTATTCAGCTATCGAGACTAGGAATTTGCCTATGTCATAACTAGTATTTAGCATCGTGACTAAGATAGAACTGAAGCTGCTAGAGCTGCTATGCAATGAGTTTATAATATCGCTATGATGACATAGGTGACTATATAGCAGAAAAGAGGTATGTGGGAGTACGTAGTCTATTATGAGTCGAACCTATAATTCTACTATAAAGGATACAAAAAACATAAAGAAGAATCAGAAGAAATCTAACTACAGTCCTCCCTTTATAGCTAAGACCGAAACCCCTCTGACTCTAGTCCTAGTCGACTCAGGTTCATATCATCCCTTGAATGGCATATATCATATGACTTACATATAAAGTATATTTAGCATGTTTGATATATCATGCATATAATAAGCTCAATGAGCAGGTCGTTACATAGCTTTACTTATTAAGAATGAACCCGCCTCAGTTTTATTATTATACTCCCCTAAGTAATTATTCTTAGTACTAATCGAGTTATCTAAGATAAATTCTTATACTTTACTAAAAGGCTAAAGCGCTATAACTAACTTACTTATTTATTCTTCAACGAATACTATATCGCGTTCACTGATATATCTATATTATAGCAGGCTCCGATAGCTTTAGTAACTCTGATATCATTATAACTTATTTACTTGTCTTATTGCTACTTTAGTCATCTTACTTAAGCTTATCTTATACTAACGACTCTTAATTCTATCCGCCTAGCTTTTCTAACATGTATTCCCGACACCTTCTTAGTGTACTGTAACCATACTACAAGAATTGGCAGGGACCTACTGCAAGCGCGAAAGGGTTATTTTAGGCCTACACTTCTGTAGTAGGTTGTATCTTGCGAACGCACGCTTGTACGACGAAATTTTCTATACAAAAATTACACAGCCGCGACCGGAAACAGACCGTGTCGTCTGGTTCTTCGTACCTCTCCTGGGTAGCGATTCTCTTGATCAACCAAAGAGGCCAATAGCACAAAACACATCTGAAGAGCATATTGATAAGGATCATATTCTAGCTAGAAGGACTGAAAAGCTATCCTCACCTCATCGCTAACATAAGGTGTGAGGCCACTAAACCTGTGACAAGAAAAGGAAATAGACAGGCCACGTGGACAGGTCATGTCAACTGCGCGAACCTGCTTATGATTTCACTCATGCTTCAGACCTAGCAACGAAGTTCTAGTATCCGATTCTATTTCAAGACCCAAGGACGGCACAAATTATCCAGACTCAGTCCCCGGTCCTTTCCTGTACTACAAAGAGAACCCTTTTGAGACGAGGCGGCCAAATGGATCTGTACAAATAGAAGGTGCCGCTGTACGCCTGTTTAGGGATGTAGGTCGGATGTCTAGAGTTGCGCAATTCAGATCAGATTATCTATTTGGATTGCAAAGAGAAACTCTTCCCAGAGCCAGGGGACCGTTACAAGCTTATTGCAATCTCAATAAGCTTCGCCTATAACGACTAGGCAGAGTATCGATTGACAGAGTGGGAAATGCCAGAGCGTCCGAAGAAAGGTAAGAAATATAAGATTTACAATGTGTTATGGATTGACTGGCAAGAAAACATTGTATCAAAGGTCTTGGACGTGTTCACGAGCAGGCATAGCAGTAGCAAGTGCTAGAAAGATTAAGGTCATCTTACGGTAAGTGAGGCAATGGTAGAGGAGGTATGCTAAATCAATATATTGCTCGATTATTACACCGATGGAAGGAGTGTGAAGAAAGATTACTAGAGAGGAAAACAAGTGTTGAAGAAAATGCCTAAATATTGGTTATATTTCGAGTGTATAAGGTTTGCAGTCAATAGCTAAGTTCTTTGGCACTAACTTCTCTTCGAAGTCTTTGCTAGATTTATAAAGCGATTATGATCTTTCGCCCTTGGGTTTATTGCTTTAGAAAGTCGGCTGGTTGCGGTCAATCTGGACTAGGCAAGAGTTGAGTCAAAGTATCCAGCAGCGTTTCTTGTTCTCCTGCAGATTATATAGCTGGCTCGGATTAAGAAGATTTCTATCGATATTAAACCCAGTTCTTGCGACAGGAAGCGGTTCGGAATACGTTACAAAATACGGGAAAGTTGTTCTTCAAACGGAAGACTCGCAAAATTGAATGTGGATCCTCAAGAGGAAGACCTCTAAATTCTTTGCAAGCTATCTGGTATTCTATTCAAATTTCCTTATTAAACGTAACTTTGCAAATGTTCTTGGAGTTTAATCCCTTATCTAGTCGAAAACTTCTTTTCAACTTCATTTTATGCTACCTGCAGCGAGGTACTTGATTCAAGGATAATTAAGCTTAGATTGCAGTACCACTGCTCCCAAGAGATCGACTTCGTTAGACAAGGTCATTTAGGTAAAGTTTACGAGAGCACCAACCGCGGTCCAGAGAGATCTGCATAATTGGCATTTTCTTGGTTGTGGGGAATGCGTGGTTGAATGTGTCATAGAATGCGAAAATCCGACAGTACGAAATCCCGATGTTTCTTTTGTGTCATCGAACGTATCGATACGTATGAAAGCACCCTAAGGTTAGCGTGGTTGTTCCGGATAAGCTTATTTCTAATCGTTTGATTGTTTCAACAACATAATGAATCCAGTTTGCTATCAGAGCCAAGACTAGCCGAGGGCTTAGCCATCATTTGATCCTATCGCATTTCGCGTCCCTCAGCCGAGGTCTTTTGCATTTTTCATCCGTGTTTCTCGTCCGATGTGTAACTCGCAAATTCAACTGAAGAGAGCGGTTTCTTCGTCTCAAGTATATGGGCTCAGATCAACAAGAAAGACAGAATAAAATATATGCCTCGGCCTCGGCGTCGTGTTCCTTAAGTATAAATACAAGAATAACTTGGAGACCAAGTTCAGCATCTCAAAGACTTACTTCAATATTCACATTATTGTTTCACTTCGACATTCACTTAATCACTACAAAGAATCGTATCAGTTACTATTTTTTACCCGCTCTACTATCCAAAATGAAATTCCAAAATATCATTATCGCTGCTTTTATCAGTGCGACTACAGCATCTCCAGTTCCTAATAATGTTATTATTACTGAAAGATCCCTCGAAGAGCGCCAAACTCTTGAATCTAACGAACTGGTCAATGGTGCCTGCCAACCAGTGACTTTCATTTTTGCCCGAGGCTCAACTGAGACTGGCAATATGGTAAGTCACAAGGATATGGCTTTGAACCGGTATTGAACTAATTTGGGTAGGGTACAATCGTTGGTCCACAAACCTGTACTGCCCTCAAAGCCGCCCTCGGTGGTGGTGTTGCTTGCCAGGGAGTTGGAGCACCATACTTCGCTACCCTTGAGGACAACTTTCTCCCTCAGAATACCAGCCCATCGGATATTGGAGCAGCTACTAAGTTGTTCAACATGGCCAAGACGAAATGTCCAAACACAAAGATTGTTGCGGCCGGATATAGGTGAGAAAATTGAGATTTTAACGCCGGAGAAGAACTGTTCTGATGAATTACTATAGTCAAGGAAGTGCAGTCATGGATGGCTCTATTCAGGCACTCCCTGCCGGCATTAAATCCAAGGTCAAAGGTGTCGCCCTCTTTGGTTTTACCCGCAATCAACAAGACGGTGGTAAAATCCCGAACTACCCTAAAGCCCAGACCAAGGTGATTTGTGCACCTGGCGACCTTGTGTGCGATAACACATTGATAATCACCGCTGCTCACTTGACATACGGGGCCAATGCCAACCAAGCTGCAACTTTCCTTGCTTCAATGGTGGGCAAGTGATAACAAGGTCTTAACTTCATTATTTCCTATTCCAACCAACACTTATTCTTGTTAGTCTGGTACTACCTGAATTACTATCACAAGATCGAAGGTCAGGTGATTGAGTTAATCAAGCTGTGCTTACTTAGCTCGTGTGAGCTTTGCCTGTCACTTTACCTGTGGCTGGAACACGGAATTTATAGCTTCTTAAATAATACTGATACCGCATTTCTATAGTTGCCATAGGGTTATAGGCGTAATGATTGTACAGTTTTGAAATAGAGTTTTAGTTACTTATAAAAATATTTAGAAGTGGTCTGCTGCTATCTTCGGCTTGAAAGGTTTCGAATTCTATTCGTGAGACAACCTAGTTGGCTACCCACCGTCTCCTATATGAAATCTATAGTACAAACTTTATGGGGGTATAACGCGAAAGGGAGGGGGGGTATAATGCAATGGTTGGCAAAGTATTTTAAATATCTCTAGTATCCTCTAGAGCTCCATTTGCTGGTGGATTACTGTACTACCCCTGAATTTTACTTAGAGTATAAACACACCAAGGTTAGAAACTAGAAAAAGACAAAACAGCTTTGTAGACGAGAGGCAACGCAGAGAAATGACTTATCACAACCTGTCTTCAAACAAATTGTTATGAAGAGCGGGAACTTGAAATCTGATTCGATTTATACCCATATTATGGCTTCACCAGTCATATCTTTGATTAGCCAAGATATGCTTCAACAATGTCGCCAGACCCCACAAAAAGCATTTACATAAGGTAAAGGTGGCAGGTTTGTTGCTGTTCAACCCCTCGAGGTAGATCTTGTGGTACTGCGAATGTGCCAGGACGCGTAGAGTCCAGTCCAATGGATCATCGCTCGTACCATAATTATTTTGCCCCAACTGTTGCACTCTTTACAGAGGTTTAAATTACAGAGGTTTGAATCCCCCAAGTGCTTCGCAGGAGGATTTGTCTTCGTTTAGCCTTTCGAAAATCGTGTCATTTTTCTTATCCATGACAACCACTAATTACATAAAGAGTGAAGTGCTCACTGGGATCGATTGGTGCCAAGACTCATTGCTTCGCTTCAAGTGTACAGCCAGCAAGTAAAAACGGGGTGGTTCGACTAGGTTCGTGCTTACTTCGATGAGTAATCATGGTTAAATATGATAGGTATTTCTGATCACGTCGCGCTATATTGGTAGTGATAAGGCTGGTTTGCAGTTGCGGAACGTTTTACTACAAAATTCTTGCTCTCTGTGGAGTGTTTAGTACTTGTGCATATATATCTTTACTGTCTCAACGGTGAGCCCCAGTTATGCTACTCTTAACATCCACTAACATATAGAGCCACAAGAACACCGAACCTCTTATCTTTCAACCGAGATGTCCAACTCTGCAGAGGGCTATAAGGATGCAAACGAACCACCAGGAATCCGTATTGAGGCGAGGCGAACAATCGCCAACCCCAAAATCAAAGACATCGTTACTTTTGTGAAATACGGAGCTGAAACTAATGGCGAATACACGGAACTTCGCCTTAAACTAGCCCCTGGTGGTGAAGCGGGAATGCACTATCATACACTATACACAGAGACCTTTACGGCGCTCAATGGCAAATTGGGCGTATACACAGGATCGACAGGACGACTTGAGTTGGAACCAGGCGAAAGCAGACTAGTTCCCGTACGTGAGGTGCACTATTTCTTCAACCCGGGCGAAGAGGACATCGAATGCAAGATTGTGGTTGCCCCCTCGCACGAAGGATTCGAGAAGTCACTGTACATTATGTATGGGTTAGCCCGCGATGGTCTCTGCCGCGAGAAAGGTGTACCAAATAGTTTCGTGCACCTCTGTCTGATTCTTACGCTAGCGGACATACGCCCACCTGGTATTGTTTTTACCCTTGTTTCCCCAATTGTTTATTTGACTGCGGCAATTGCAAGGTGGTGGGAAATAGAGGAGGATTTGCTTCATCGCTACTGGAAATAGTTATACCAACTATCATGCATGTAGTAGCTTCCATTTCTAGCGGTATAAATACATATTTACTATTATTTCAGTCACTCTTCTAATACTACCATTCAATTTAAGCTACTAATAAAATTCCCCAACTCCGCTTAGACTCTAAAGTTCGATTATAACCTAGAACTGAGGCGACCAGGTCAGTCAAGTAAGACTGAGGTCCAGGAGGTTTGTGCGGATGAGGTTCCTGTATGTATTAGCTATTATGCTGAACTCCAAATGTTTGCGGACCTTCATATTACTTACTATCCCTGGGTGACCTATGCAAAAAGCTTAAATTCCAATAATTCTCCCCCAATTACTATAGAAGGTTATGAACGGGATTCGTTACATTCCCTGCTAAACGCTAGCATGAAACAATATCTACTTACCATCGTCAAGTAAGTGGACATTCCTCCAATATGTTTTGTATCAATAAGAGGACCAACTAATGCTCTACGCAGATCCTGCAACGAACTTGCAGCTTTTCCTTCAATCTGACCACGTTTATGCTGGATCTGATCCCGCCGCATTCGAGGGCAGGTATCCTTCTCGAGTAACCACGGGCATCACATTTACTTTCGTCTCAAACTGATGGGTGAGAGGCACAAGGATGTTGGCTTAATATTTACCTTGGCAATAAAGAACTGCTGGAAGAGTTCTAACAAATGACTGATTCAGATAATCGGGATATGTAAAGACTTGAATATAAAGATGTAAATCATCGGTATGGATATCCTCTTAAGACGTGGTTATCTGATCTTCAGAGTTAGGGGCGGCTCGTTACAGATTTGTTTTAGGTCTGGTATAATGACCCCTAGCGAAAGTAAGAAGTAGTTACTATTCCTTTGTATAATAATTCTAACCTTATCTCCTTGAGCAATATTATCCTTAACTCGAATCTCAAGACCTCGGTAGAATACATTACCAATACCAAATCTTCGAATATTATCTTAGCTACATAATAGTAAAATTTGGTTCTATAATTAGTAGTAGTTATGTTAAAGATGGCCTCTAGAACTTCTTCCTAGTAGTTTATTTTAGTTAATACCTCTAAAAGTTTATCAGACAGATGTCTTAAATCTAGTGAATTTGTTTAAGGCTTTCTTAGTCTTGCCGTCTAGTAAATACAGTCTATTATCTACTAATTCTGCTAAGTATCCTTGAAACCAATCAAAGCCTATATCTCTTAAGTATAAGGAAGTATGTAGTATTTTGGTTAGTTCGTTACGGGACTTAGAACTATAGAAAAAGTAAAATAGATCAAGCGAGGTAAGAAACGCCAGTACTTCTATAACCTCGGTTTATATCTAATTATATTCTATAGGACAGGCGAGAATCGTAAAAACACAAAGCAGAAACAAAAAACACATAATAGTAGGTATTCATTAGTGGTCATCCACCCAACTACTAGTCTACTGATCTGAGGCTTTCATCCGATGAATACTCAGAAAAGCCGCTCCTAGCTTAGATGGTAAGCTTTGCTGCCCTACCAATGGAGTAGGCTATATGAACAGGGGACGAATAAAGTCCTGTGGTTGAAAACAGTAAGTCGTTGGGTGATCAACTACCAAACACATGTCATCGTCTTCTACTGGTTCTACTTTCACTTGACATTTCGAGTGTTAGCACCGCCTTCATCCAGGATTATACTAAAGAGATACATCAGCTTCCTTCGAGTCCTGCATGAATCGTCCTCTAGAACAACATTGGGGCCTATGAGGCCAGGCTCATCATTCGCTGGGCTTTCAGTCATCACACACATGTCAAAAGCAGAGGCTCAGCGCAGTCGCATATCAACCATCATATGCAGGTGTGTATTTCCATCTCCAAGGAAGGGGCCGGAGTTAGGACCTATATTAGGATTAGTCACATACGCGGGGAGAAGGAAAAGGCACCTGCAGCAGGTGGCGGCTGAGAGCTACATTCGGCGACTCACAGGATTCCCATTTGAGTAGAGGATGCTCCAGTGAGGCTCTTCGATGATCTTGTTTTCACCCGATGAATAAAGCAGAGAGGAAATGGCAGTGATTGGGTCTAAGAGATAGAAGATATATATTTGCATTTTACATAACTGCAGAAGTAACTCTAGCTTGCCGAATTTTAGTCGAAGTGTTATTACTTACGATAATAAAGTTTTCGTACAGAGAGCCTCGGATGTTGTCTACGTCGGCACTCCGCACAGCCTCACCTATTCAACCATTAGGTGAGCAGGGGTCTTATCTTCGTCAACTTGAGGGCACAAAAACAGCAGGTGGGGTGAGGCTGTATCTGCGCCGAGGAAATGTTCCGCAACACTTTTGCATACTCAGCTGCATGGGCTTGAGGATTACGTGCAAGGGACCATCACCACTCAGTGTTCACTGCAAGCCATGTGGCCAAATTTACGAGCGAAACGTCTTTTATTAAGCTGACTGATTGGTGGCCCCCAATGCCAATAATAACCATAAATACATTCTCCGCAAACATTTTCCAATAATTTCAAGTAGCGCCAATTAGAATAGGCTGGTATGATCCTCAATCATAGGAGATATACATGTCCAACCAAAAATGCCAAGGCTTCCCACCGCCACAAGCAGTGCAATGCGGCAGCAGCACTAGTTGCCTGAGCCGTATTACTGCTTGACGGTGCCGAACTGCTCTCAGTCGCCGTCACTGTCGTAGTTATGGATGATGTAACGGTAGATGCGACCGGCGTAGTGAGAGGCCCAACAGTAGTGGTCCCTGTTGCACTGGCGTCCTCTAAAGGCGACATGACCTGTTTGTACGCTAGTTAACAAGCCGACACTTGAATACAGACCAAGAGTAAGAGTAAGGAATAAAATACGTACCCGGTCGAGAACATGCATCAGCCCATTGTTAGTTCTATTACGTCTATTAGCCTAATACTCATAAAGCGTACCTCAGAAATAAAGAAGCCTCGCTTACATAACATTGGCCTGTGTTACTTTCGCATCGTTAAAGAAAATATCACCATCTTTCAATGTAACTCGGATCGTCCCATTACTCAGACTAGTAAATGTTTGGCCGTCCTGTAAGAAATTCGAGTATAGTGGTTCTGGGATAGTATGGAACATAAGTGCATTAGTGAGCGTGGAGACGTTTGCTTTTATATCAGGACTCCCAGCCTGGAGAAATGCTTGATCGC
This sequence comes from Coleophoma cylindrospora, assembly GCA_003369665.1. Taxonomy (NCBI): domain Eukaryota; kingdom Fungi; phylum Ascomycota; class Leotiomycetes; order Helotiales; family Dermateaceae; genus Coleophoma; species Coleophoma cylindrospora. The sequence goes on from PDLM01000020.1 coordinate 109,181, forward strand.
TAGGACCAAGGCAGGTAACGTTGTTAAGGTGATCTAATGTCGAAGACAATCCAGTACGATTAAGAGAATCATCTAGAGATGAGAGGCCCCATGTCTGGATCGTCTCGGTGCAAACTTCAGGGAGCGTGAGGAATCTAGTTATGGTTAGCTTAAAGTCGAGATTTGCGAATGTCAAACGTTTGAAGGGTATTTTGCATACCCATCTACTATATGAAAGCTTCCCCCATCCCATGTTCCATCTATTGCAGTCAAGTTTACTTGTTGTCCAAGACCTGATTGCACAACCGCTCCAGCTGAGCTTAATTGCCTTACCAAGAGAGTCGTCGTCGAATCGTTGGTTTTAGGTACAATGAAGACTACTTGACCATCATGATTTCCATTAGTTGCTCCTACAGACGACAATGCTGCTCCTGCAGTTCTGTTGTCGTACTTTTGTCCTACAAGACTAGTTGGGATCGTGATTCCTTGAGGAGCAGCGAAATTATGTGATTTCAAAAGGCCACTTAGAATATGATATTGGATAACAGGTGCCAAATCAGTGGTAGGAACTGCTGAGACGGGTATCCCTGTGAGGTTCTCATAATTCAGAAAGGCCGTATTATCTGGAACCAGTATAGTTTGTGGTGATGTAGCTGAGGCTGATAGCAAGCTCGAGGCAAGAACTGGGTAGTCTGTGAGAAGGCTAGTAAAGTTCGAAAGCTGTGGGTAGGCCCCGATGGCTTCGAGGAAGGATTGTGCTCGGACTACTATAGCCAAATATAAAATCAAAATGAACCTCATAATGGCTGTGAAGGAAGGTATATTTCTTGAGGTCGTGGATGATCAACTATAATGAAGGTCTATAGTTTTTACAGAGGGGAACGTGTGAGAGAAATACAAGTTACCATCTGGACTCAGCCTCACTTGTAACGATAGTGTTAGTAGCATGTACATGTAGATATCAATCTGTATGTTCAAGGTATAAATTATAAGCAAGGCTTTTAGAACATGGCGGCTATACTCAATTTGGTAGTCTACTCCGTGTGTGTTGCTACGAGAGATCTAGGGTCGAGGATAAACATACAGTTACATCGGCAAGGAATTTTGTGACCAGTAATTTAAAAGCAATGACCACTTTTGTGGCCGCCGAAAAGTGTGTAGTGACCCTTCCCCTCATGGAAAAGAACCTATAGACTTGTTCTTCCAGGAAGTTTCTTAGACCATTTAGAAATATACACCACCTTAAGATTAATAGTAAGAATAGTCGACTCAGTGCATCCTTTTACACTACACATCCTCTAACCAGCTCATGAAACCAACTGAAAGCCGTTTAAGAACGCCATTAATCTAGCCTCTCGCACGGCTGTCAATTGAAGCCCCCTTCCCTTCCTAAAATGTACCTTACAAGATTCGCAGCTCACAAACATTTATTGTTAACCACTGTCATCAATGGTTTGACCAAAGCCTTGCTCTTCGAGCCGACTCAGACTCAAGCAGGACTCCTTGCCTCATACGCGGCCATCGCAGAACCAACTAATCCTGCCGAATCATTCCATCAGGAACTGAACTATAGACAAGCTGGAGCACAGAATGCAATATGTGGATGGATAGACGGAAACTCAGGTATATGAGCCTCCCTTGCCGAAATAAAGACTGTCTTCATCAACCTTCTAAGCCTTACTGGCCTGACACACTATACGACTGCAATTTCAAAGGACGGCCTCAGCTATACTGACTTTACTACTTTATAGGATCTGCGGTTAGCTGCGGTAGTAGCTTTTATTGTGCGACCGAGCAGTCTTTTGTGGGTTGTTGCCAGACATCAAGCTGCGCCGGTATTGTGACGGCTTGTTACGACATTTTGGGAGCGATATGCGATGCCGCCTGCCAGCAGGACATAGGCAATCTAGTATGGTTAGTTTTCGCGCAAAGCTATAGTATCTCGAGTCGTGTCTAATAGTTATATAGTCCCTCAAGTTTGCCATACTGCGCTACCTATGACTATCCAGGTGGATCTGTAGGATATGGTTGTGCTCTTGCCACCGGCTATACAAAATCAGTTCTACTTACTTATACCACCGGTCCCGGGTCACTTTTGACATCCTCGCCATCCTCGACATCATCCAGCTCTTCAACCTCGTCCACAGTTCTGATTGCATCTCCTCCCGCTGTATCCCCCACCGCCTCTACGAGCCTACCGACGTCCCCAGCTCCAAAGCAAGGACTCTCTGGAGGAGCGATTGCAGGGATTGTGATCGGAAGTGTTACTGCAGTCGCACTGGTTGTAATACTGGTCTGGTGGCTGATGCGGTCACAAAAGCAAAAGAGACAAGAAGGCCATTCGCCACAGCCTCTACAGAACATGCAAACCCAGAGGCAGCTTCAGCACAACAGCACCCTGTCCGGGTCCACCGAAGTATATGGTCCCCTCTACAAGTATGGAGGACCAACCCACGGGTCTCCTCCACAAAACTCTACCCATTTTGATGGCTCAGATCAAGCATCGCTACCTGGTCGAATGTCTCCTTACGGCTCGGACTTTAGCGGTGCAGGCCCTAGAACTAGTCAGCATCTGGGTTATTACGGTCCGACGATGCCGGAGATGCTAGGTGACAGTGCTCATGAGCAAAGTCCTCCTACGAGTAATCAGCAATGAGATACGAAGGTTTATTGGTGGTAAGAAGGAGTAGCGCTATCACAAATGCTTGGCAGATGCGACAATATCTCCGCAGGCTCTGGAGTATAGGAGAGATTGTACACAGTATTATTTGATAATGTATCATCATGCTCAGACTTTTCAGGCATGGCAACTAGAAACAGGTCTGGATGTGCAACGTTAACAATTATCTTACTATCCCCTCTGATGGAACTTCACAACGCCTTTTTCTTCGGCTCGCTGAGACAATCAACGCCTATGACGAGTGTTCTCTAGCTCTATTGATTCCAACTTCTGCTGATATATAGGTAAGATTGCCGTGATAATAACATATTGCCGTTATAATAACATATTCGGCTAGAGAAAAAATTATTATATGCCAGGTGATAGCTGACAGACCTGAACTTTTTATTCTCTAAAGATCTATAATCTAAAATCCACTGACCATTTTATTGCACATTAAATTTCATGCGCCGTTACGCCTGTATTAATAAAAGCCCGTCTAAATCCCCATGGCAAGTTGTTCCACAACCTATATCTCAGATAAAACAACAACCACTACTCCTGAGCAGTTTTACTCTTCTTACTACGAAGTTTCATCATCAAGAACACCAGCCCATAAGTCGACACACAGAACAGCGCCACAATCCCTGTATCTCTCCAGCCGTAGTACCTCTCTTTTAGATTAAGCGTGCGGGCATACTCGGTGCCGCTACTATATTCACAGTACTCGCACATGGCCGTGGAAGCGTTGTTCACAAGGTAGCCGTAGCCTGTCTCGAAGAATTCGGCCATGTATTCACCACACGTCTGGCCGCTAGGTGGCGCGAAGCTGGTGAGCTCGCTCTTGCTGCAGGTCACCTTGACATCGAATAGTAATTGCGTGGCGAGACCACCGATAAGGTAGTTGAAAGGATCGAGGTAGTACCTGGAAGATGTTAGCATGTGCTTCTTGAAATTTCAGATGATGAAACTGACATCCAGTATCTCCAGAAAACCACAATCTGATCGTATGGCACAAGAACACCGGAAAAGCTGATGAAACAAGCTCCTAGAATCACAGGATTGACAAGCGCGGCAAAGGACTCATTTGGAGAGATTGCCGCAATAGCCTGGCCAATTGCCGTGTATAGGAATTCGTACAAGATCATAATCAGGAATACCTGGCCTGAAGTACTTGCTACGGCAGGTAGCCCGTTTGTGAAGTACCACGTAGCGAAGTAGAGGAAACCGCAGGCGATTAGATACGGGATTTCAGCAACCAGCTGTGCAGTAACAAAGGCAAGCCAACTGTACATCTTCGCCTTTTTCTCGCGCGCTTCGAAGATGTTACGGTTGTGGATAAATAGCGGTTGGAGTTGGGCGATAGCTCCAAGGGCCACAAAGAGGAAGTTAAAGACGGCAAGGACTCGAAGTTGCAGGTCCTGTACTCTATTACCCAACATCCAGAAAGTGAATCCACAGAACAGACCGGTAGACACATGGAGGAACACCTTATTCCAGACATAATCTGGGTTTCTCCACAGAGCAATTTGTTGACGGTGAGTGACCAAGCGTAGTTGTGTCCATAGAGGCGTGGCAAAATCGCGGCCATCGTCCCCAACGGTCGACGGTTTGCTAAGGGCATCCTGCTTCAGTCGAGCAAGCTCCTGAAGACTACGTTCACGTTCTGGAGAAGCGTTCCAGACAGAGTTCCAATCTCGACCACCTCCAGAAGCGCCGGATACAACATCAATGATATGTTCAGCTGGATTGGCTTCCGGAGGACATGGAGCACCGTTTCTACTAAAGTAATCTAGTAGAATCTTAGAGTCTGTACCGGTTTCGCCAAAGTAGACCATTTTACCTCCCTTAGCGAGAAGAAGTAATGAATCGAATGCTTCGAAGAGAGAAGCTGATGGTTGATGGATAGTGCACAAGACTGCCTGTCCAGCAGCAGTTAGTCGCCGCAGGAATCGAACAACATTGTAGGCAGATTGTCCGTCCAGTCCAGAGGTCGGTTCGTCGAGGAACAGGAGAATCGACGGCTTAGCCGCGAGCTCAACTCCAATGGTCAGTCTCTTGCGTTGTTCAACAGTTAACCCAGCTCCCGGGGATCCAATAATCGCATCCTCAATCTCTTCTAGTTCGAGCAAGTTGATAATACTGTCGACATAAGCAATCTTTTCCGCGTCCGGTGTTTCGCTCGATTGACGTAGGCGTGCAGAAAGAATTAGAGCCTCTCTAACAGTAGCGGTATTCTCATGGACATCCATCTGTTCGCAATAACCGGCGGATCTCTGAAAGCTGACTGGTAATGGTCGCCCATCTACCTGAATTAATCCTTCAATTACGCCAGCATCTTTCCGCTGCGCAAGCACATCGAGCAATGTAGTCTTCCCTGCACCAGAGCTTCCCATGAGAGCACCGAGGGTTCCTGGCTTCACCCAGCCTGTGACCCCGTCTAGAAGTTTGCGCTGACCACCTGGAACATCGACGGTGTATTGTAAGTTTTCCCAAGTAAAAGTTGCCTCGTTGCGAGCTATCTTGAGATCTGTCATGCTGTCCGAATCGGCCGATGCCCCTGGAGCTGCCGAAGACCCCTTCTCCTCATCCGAGCCTTTGCCTACCAGATTCTTTGAGGCACCGCCGCGCTTGTACAACAGGGAAGACTTTGCGGAATTGTCATGAGATCTTTCAAGTGCCAGAGCAGTAACTACGGCGTAGAAGAACCACCAAGCAACCAGAATGCCGAAGTTACGCCACAGGTGGGAGACATGATAATCGAATGACTGATAGAGGTAGTCTTCACCAAGGATTTGACTACCATCGGCCGTAGCTCCGGCCATTGTGCAAGCCCGGTTGGTAGTGTTAGTGTAATCTGGACCATTTGGAACCAGCTGTTGACCCACACACTCCAAGACCAAGCCACCAAATTCGTTGACCATCAAACCTTCGTATTCGTAGGCTGCTGGAGATAACCAGAAAAGCCACTTGAACCAGGGATGCATAGTTTGGAATGGAATAAAATAGCCTCCATAGACATTAAAAACTGTCGTCCAAAAACCACTGAGTTTGGCGGCGTTGTCGAATGATGCAAACGCAGATCCTATAAAGCGGTACATCTGGGTCATCACCAATCCTCCAATACTACAGAACAGCCAGAAGGTGAAGAATTTCCCGGCGCTGACCTGAAATCCACACATGAAGTAATAAATAAGACAGAATATTGTTGATTGAAGGAGGGTAAGTGGAATATCGGTTATCATACGTGCGATCACATATGCAGTCGGTCGGTAGAGACTGAAATCTCGGTGTCGAGCGAGAATCGGTCGTCCCATGAAACAAGCTACAACTTCACTCATGGCGGTGATGTTGAAGATGACAATAGGGAAGTACAATGCTCCAGAACGTGTGAATGTCCCAGCGCTTGTTTGAGGGAGGTTGTAGTATAAACTTCCAGCGATTAAAGAGAAGATAAACGCAGATACCTGCTGCATGATTAAGGATTGAATATCTCCCATGTAGATTTGGAATTGTCTGTACAGTGTAAGTGCACTTCTTTATAACACGTGTAAAGTTTGGTATCACATACCTGATAACACACGCTATCGTTTGATGATAAAGCCCAACCTTGTAAGAAGACTGCAAAGGTGTGCTATGTTTCGGCTGCTCGTCTCTGTATGTCTTCTTAACCATCGCCGTATCTTCGGCGAAAGCCGAAATTGGCAAAACTTCTGATTCCATCATCTTAGAGATCGGGCTTTGGAGATAGAGTTCCGAAAGCTGTTGGGCGGTCGTCGGGACCGATCTTTCGAATCCCGGCTTGATTTTGCGCTCGGTAGGCACCGTCACCGAGGTTAAGAAATCCGCGATGTTGGCGCCAGGAGGGCACATAAATCCCAAATCCTCGAAGTACTTTCGTGCGAGTGCCCTTGGACCGTAGTAGGTGCGATACCCTTCGTCCAAAACAAGAACCTTATCATAGACATTGAAGATTCCATTTCCGGCTTGGTACAGCGTGGTCAGAATGGTGGCTTTCGATTCATCAGCCAGATGGCGTAAGGTCTGGTTGAACTCCAGTGCCGTACTGGCGTCCAGACCACGGGTCGCATTGTCCCAACACATGATTGCTCCCTGGGTTCTGGTCAGTATAATCCTGTCAAGGTAAAGCAGCCAACTTACCTGAGCTGCCATTACTTCTCCAAGTGAGACTCTCTTGCGTTCCCCTCCGGAAACACCGCGTACAAACTCATTGCCCACCAGTGTGTCTCGGGTATGCGAGATGCCCAGGGCTTTCGGGACGACGGAGAGAGCTTCGTCGATATATTCACGCGTCTCACCCACCTCACGATGCCGTCTGGTGACTCTAGTTCCCACCACCGTGCCTAATGTCTGAGCGACGGTCATGGTTGGAGAGTGAATATCCTCTACCCCATATCAGCATGATAAAACCCGGGCTATAGCAAGAACATACCTTCACTATTGTAGAGAATGGTTCCACGGTACCTTTGTGCTTCGACGTGGTCCATGCTTCCATAGAATACTTCACCATTGACGCTGAGAAACTCGCCGCGTTTATTCGCGACGGATCGTAAGAACGAGGTACAGCCCGACCCCGGACGGCCCAGAACCAGAAGCATCTCACCCGGTTTCACCTGACCACTGAAGTCGTGCAGAATCGTCTAGGTGAAGATAATTAGCTGCGATCACTGCCATAAATTTGACTCAAGCATACCATGCTGCTACTGGCTCGCGACCACCTGCGGATGTATTCCACGGGGTTGATGTAGGAGAAGACATCGTCCATCCAGGCGGCCTTGGAATCAATGCCAATGACCTCCAGATGATTCCATGTCAGGGCCAAACGCTGTTTCGACTTTTCATGTTCATGGCGGTTGCGCAGCCATTGCTGGTACGACCACTCCTCCTTCTGCTGTTCTTGTATCTCGGTCTTCTCATCGGGAGTCCTACTACCGTCTATGCTCGTTTTGCTGTCGCCCGACAATGAACCATCGTATGTGGCGGTGGTGGCTGGAGTGTCGGCCATCACGTGACTGTGACTTGGCCGAGTCGCCTTGCAAGAGAAGAGAGCCACGCAAACAGATCTGTTTCCAAAGGATTATTTGTGATCCTTGTTGGATATTATTTCTGTTCGTGGCTCTTAGTTAGTCTCTATACTGCATCCCAATATCAGACGTCCAGCGTGGTGAGTCCCTTTCTTATATGTCTCGACCAAATTACATCCGTCGGGTTAGGGCTCGTAGCCCTATTCCGCAATTCTGGGTCGACTGGGGTAAATCTTCTGCGGCCATTCCGAGCTAGGCTTTAGCGCGCTGGGGGAGATGTGCAGGTCGTCGGCCGGCCTCAATTAATCCGTCCTGGCATCGTCGTGGACGTCTCCGGAAGCTTCAATGGCTCTTTTATATATCGATGATGCAGCGGCCGGCCTTCCACAGCAGGAAGGACCCGCCTCCTCCTGCTCCAGCGTCGTCCAACGGGCCTCAAAGGGACAAAACTCTGCCTCCTGTACGAGGGCCTCTCATGGTACCTCCCAAGCTCCGCAGCAAAAAAGCGTGTGAATCGTGTCGCCAAAGGAAAACCAAGTGCGATGGTGAATCTCCCTGCGGCATATGTCAGCGTCGCCATATCGCGTGCCTTTTTGAGGAGAATGGGAAGTCTTCTGATAATGATAAGGCTTCTCGGCGTGGGAAACGGAAAGCAACCTCGCTAGACATGGAGACAGAGACATCGGCCAAGATGCCAAAGTCGGCGGGACTTGACCATGATCACGACCCGTCCGACTATCTATTCCACTGTAGCGTAACCGGGTTTGGTTCGTCGGCCTCATCGAAGATGCAACTTTATTATGGGGCTTCATCCTCCTTTGCGTTCCTCCAGCAGGTCCATATCTTCCTCTCGGACTATGCGAGTGTGAAGGAAGGCGTCAAGAGCAGTCGAAAAACCACATTTACCGCCGAGGCCCTGGCTGAGTTGGGCTATGACGAACTGTTTTTTGGAACCCATTCGTCGGACAATATGGCCCATCAGCTGGCGCTGTCCCCGAGACTTCTCCCCTGGGACACTGCATCCATGTTTCTCGACATGTACATGAAAAGTACATACTATATATTACCGCTGTGTGAGGAGGCAACGTTGCGTCGGCTGCTCAGCGAGACCTATGTTCACTGCACTACATTTTGTCAGACGCCCGACTCGATTTTTATTACCGCGGTCCTGGCCGTGGGAGCAACGCTGACCGACGAGAATACTTGGGCCGACAGTCTCTTTTTCATGGCGAAGGCCGAGGCACGGCAACGTGGAGAGGTTGTTAATATCCGCGCTGTGCAGACATTGACCATTTTAGCCGAGCTCTCGAATCTCAAGGGACGACCAAACTCGGCAAGTCTGTATATTGGCGCTGCGGCACAGATGGCAAGAGCTGCTGGGTTGCATCGGAATGAGAGTGCGGCGTCATTATCCAAAGAAGATGATGATACGCGGAGAGAACGACGGACGACATTCTGGTGTCTGTATGCTCTTGATCGAAAACTCTCGTTGGGGTTGGGACGGCCCGCAGCGATCAACGATTTGGACGTCGCCCTGTATGACCCTCATGTGGACGAGGTTTTTCACCCGCTGGTGGCCTTTTCCCGCATCTCGAACGAAATCTATTACCAAGTATATGGGTCGCAGAAAAGAACGCTAGCGGAACTCTGCGGGACAATCCAGGGACTGAGAGAGAAACTCCTGAAATTCCACACCCAGTTGACTCCTCAGAACTACTTTCCCCTCACTGAAGCTGGATTGAGAGATTCCGCTGTCAGCTTCACAACCCATCAGATAATCTGTGCTTTTGGTGAGTGACAATGATGTAAGGGATTATATCTAGAGCTTCGTATAGTTCCGCTGTGATGGAAGATTATGGATGTAGCCAATGCTAACCATAAGCAGATTTCTTCCATGCATTGACCATCACCCTCAAACCTTGTCTCGTGCTAAGCGCCGTCTCACATCGGGAACGTTCGAATTCAACGGATCGAAGAACGATCCCGCCGGAATGGAGCCAATGGCTCGACGACACATCCTCAGTTTGCTGTCGAGCCGCATCGCATGTGATTTCACTCTACATGCGAGCATGCACCACCAACCCCATAGCCAAGGTAAGCAGTCCCTCTTGAGGTTGGCACAGACATTGACACCAATAGCGGCTTCGACATAGTAGGTATTTTCTTGAAGAAGCCTGCTTCATCCTTCTCTTCGATGTGATACGCGATCCGACACGGCGCAGCTGCCGTTGGAACCTAGAGGCTGTCAGGGAGGGCCTACGCTGTTTCTCCCAACTGTCAAATGACAAGTTAATCGAGATGAGTAGCAATGCCATTGTGCAGCTCCTGGAGACGATACAGAAGCTATTTCAAGGTAGCGCTATGTTGAAAGGGACAAGCAATACTGACGAGATCGGGGCTTCGCCAAGAAAAGATGTAGCTGAGTCAGAGCCATTTGATGTGCTGGAGCATGAAATGATTCCTGGTCAAGTGCCTCTGCAATCGTCTTCTGATGCCGGCTCAATCATATATAGAGGCCCGGAGCTGGGCCTTGACGAACACATCTTCAACTGGACGGATGACATTCAAAACACCATGTACGAAATAACACCCCAATTGGCGTCGTTTGAAACGGATTTCTTTGATCTTGGTTATTATCTTTGGACGGATGATACAATATAAATAAAAAGAGGCTGCATATATGTAAAGTACACCTAATGAAAAGAAGAAAGTAACCACATAATACTACTTATTGAATTCGGGATTGTAGTAACTTCTCGGAAGTTGATAAGAAAGTAGAGTAATTTCGGCATTCTGATTCTAGACTTAGAAGACTTCCCGCAAATAAGGCATAGACTATCAACACTACTAGCCAACATTTAATCAAGTATGTTTATGTTCCATGCCAATCTTGTGGGGAAAGTAATGATGGGTCTGGATGGTCTGAGCCCGGATCAAAAAGGCCTTGCTAGTAACCCCTGGATGAGATGGGGCATTGACAGTAACTTCAAAGTGGGAATTAGATCGAATAAACTATGGATTGCCCCGAATGAAATAACCAAAAAGGTGTATGTAATTGGTTCTTTGTATTACCTTTCTGGAATACCCGTCTCAGACTACAATCCAATTAACTGCTTCAGCGGGTTGCATTTCTTTATTATACGCGTAGAAGACTCCAGTCTTGACCAGCCACGATACAGAGGACAAAAATGCCTTGGCGCCCTGTAGAATGATGCCATGCTGATAATTGGCATCGCCATATAAAGATATGGCATACACAGCCTCCGAGTTGGGCAGATGCTGTACCAGGTTGTCCAAGTCATAGATATAGGGATGTGGGCTGTAGCTCCCATCACAATACATCATCATCACAGTTGCCTCATAGGGAATGTTCTTGCTTTGGCCTTTGGCAGCGATAATTCCGGCGCTTCTCATCTGCACACTTCCATCGGTATTTATCACCCAGGTCTTGACACTTGGATGATCGACAATATTGAATGGAGAGTACTCTGGAACTCCTACGATACCATGATATAATTTGTCTTTCGGTCTCGTAAAGGGGAGCATTGAGCCGGCTCCCCTCAATCCTTCTGGGTTCCATTTGACTGGTATTTCCCTCGCGATGGGACTCCAGGAGCCATAGAATGCAGCCCCAAACTTATGTGCTGCTTCTCGTACAAAGGAAAGGGGATATGCGCGTAGCACCTTCTTTCTATTACATTTCCTGCGTTTTTGAATCACATCCTTTTGGTACCAGTCGGTTACTCCCAGAGCCGACATGATCGCTGGCGCTCGCTCATCTGAACACTGACGAAGATTTGCCATGATAAATAACCCTGTGGGTGTTGGAACACGCAATGCACTGTCAAGCCTTGTAATAACTGAAAGTCTTCGGAGCGACTCAGCACTTGTTGGCCACCTATTGGGAGCATGCGAATCCCAGTTAGGAGAAGTGCGCAGGTTACTCATGAAAATATCTGGGTTGGCAAGCTGTGAACCATCGGGTCTCTTGCCTTCCATCCACGTGTCAGCCACAGTGTCAACGAAACCGAGAAGAGTACTAAGTCCTAGATGAACTCCTGCCGCATCGGTAAGAGGTTTCCAGTTCCGGTCTAGAAGTAGGAGATCTGGACAGAGTGCTGCCTCCTGCAGAGTCCATAATGAACTAAACCAAACATTGGGTCCTATCTTTTGGCTTTCTGTAGGCAAATCCTTAGCTCGTGGTCCTAAGGGTGAATAGCCTGGAAGTAGCTCGGATAGTTGATCTGCTCGTTCTTTTGCATCTGCTTTCATACCCTCGAACTTTTCCCAGCATAGCTGCGTAGTGTTGTCAAAGAAAGCAAAGCCCAGCCAAGTCAAGGCCCTAGATGTGCCATCCCAACTCTGTATGTCATGGATCCACGCCATACAAGCTGAAGCCTGCCGGAAGATAACTGCTTGTCGAGATATTTCTTCATCAGCTTCGCGTGATTCATCTTGAGGTATGCAAAAGAGGTCAAACCAGATGAACCGCTCTGCAAATTGAAGGGATCTAAAGTGCTGCGGTATTTCTGTAACCTCGAATTTCTCATTCTGGGGCACTAGCCATGGCACTCTGGGAATTTTGATTTTCTCCTTCTTCCGCCATCTGCCCCAGGTATGACTGATGCATATATATTTGGGGCTATCAGCCAGGGTAGCAGATTTGACAGTACGTCCCAATTCCCGGTCCCACAGGTAAAGTGGCTGCTCCGTTGTACTAAAGTGCGACTCGAGCCAAGGACACGGCTTGAATATACTACCAGTATATGGGGCAGAGTAAGTTGGTGGTTCAACCATTCCCCTCTTGTGTAGTTCGGCCCCCAGAGCAGCATAGGCGATTCTTTGAGCGTTTGCGATGGATAATGTTCGAATGCGAAGAAGGCGCAACCGAACAAGAAATGTATTCTTGAGATTATAATCCCAGTACATAGGATTAAATTCTTGCCGAAAGAGGAAGAGTAAATAGCCGTGGTAGAGCGATTCCGAAAGTTTCGCCCCTCTTTCAAGCTCTGGTCTGAATTCGTCCACTCCTTGTACACAGTCAAAAGATGCCACATTGCGTATAGATTCAATGGCACTGTTAGTAAGGCTTTTATCTTGGTAGTTGCCATTCCACCAATCGTTGAGCAGATTCAAGGAAACTCGCTGTGATCTGCTGAGGCGTTTCACGAACACATCGTCGGGTGCTGGTCCAAAGACCAGTGTCTTTACAGTTTCGAAGTCAAGCAACGCAGTCATCATATCTGTTGTCTCACGCGGTATCTCCCGGTCGCGACCAAGATAGCGTCCTAGGACTGCTCCAAGCGGACATTCTTTCCACTCCTCCTCATCCATAGTAAAAGTTACATGGCCCTTTCCCAGGGCCTCCAGCAAGTGCAGGTCTCCCTCAAACTCATCCTGCCAAGTTCCTCTATCATGTCGGAGTTGTAGCCGGAGTGTCTCAAACTCCTGATATTTCTGAGAACAGATGTTATACTTCTCCAACCACGTAAAAGAATAAACTGGATAGGCCTGGAAACCATGAAACATCTCTTGAAAGTACTTGGAAACCTCAGTATTAATAGTCCGTTCGTAAAAGGTTATGAGCTCTTCGCTGTCTGGAGACATTCCGCTGTGGTCGCTGTGGTCGCCTGCCATCATGGCACCATGAATCCCGAGTAGGCGTTCATAAGCATTGTTGTGCACATGTGCATTCGGTAGTATTTGCGTTGATATACTCATTGTGGATATACATCGATGTGTTTTCCGGCGAGCCTGTAAATTTACGATGCTTCTACAAAGTATCCCCCCTCCCCCCAACACAAGGGGTGGTGCTATCCTGCAGCTAGACCTAAATTAGCTTAGTATCTTCCACCTGTTCACCCATGTAATGTAAGCCATGTCTATTCCTTTTGGTCTGCAACACTGTATTATATAATCCCTAGGTAGAGATTAGGAAATCTAAGACTTATAAATTATAGTATTCCTAGTAATCTTTAATAGTTCAAAAAGTCTCGAACCAGGTATTATTCGAACGCCTGACAGAATAAAGAAGTAGCCGAGTTCTCCTCAGTCTACGGTTTATGTACCAATCATACTACAATCTTTGTTTATCATTACTCAAATTGTATGAGACAGGGACAATCATGGAAACAAAGACCGAAACATACAACACTGGGTGTTCGCTAGTGCTCACCCACCCAACTACTAATCTATCAATTTGGCTCTCATTAGATCAGTACCAGAAAAGACCGCGTCTAGCTTCGATGGTGTTGGGCCAAGCCAATTTCATCTCACTAACCAGGATTACCTTCGTAGCCTCACCGATTTGACAGTTCACATAATTACATCTTTATCTTCTCCTTCAATTGTACTATAAACTATATCGAATAATTCAGGTGTATCGCTAGGCCAAGAAGCAATGGCCCCGTGGTCTCTATCTATCGAGTTTTCATTTTTATTTTGGAACGCCCGTGAAAGGGCGGCTAGCACTGTACGCTCCCAGTGGTTTAAAAAAAAACTATTGCGAGCGACACGCTCTAGCTACAACACATTATTCGCCGCGGGATAAGACTACCGTAAACTCACAGTCTGGCAATAACAGAAGTTTAGACAATACGTTGCAACTTTCCTCGCCGCTTTCTTCGCCATCGTCCTCGCCACCCTCGGGTCATCCTGATGTCCACAAAATCTCTTACATGTGAATGTCAGCCTTGTGATCTGCCGCTTACGTGCCAACAAGCTGACCCAACCATCTCGATTGGGAGAAGCTCCAGCACACCTGCGGTCTTCATTATGCGAGTTGCGAATATGCCTCACAGAATGCCTCAAAGCCATAAGGCCGCAAATTGCCATGCAGAGCTGTAAGGCTCTCCAGACCCCGCACCTACAGGTACGGTAACCTGTCAAGTCTCCCTTCCAGAACAAGCTCCATTGCAGAAAAATTGCAGACAGTTTTTCTTCATCTTTTTCCATGAACTCTAAGTTTTAAGGCCGCTTTCTTGCCATGGCGGAGGCTCTTGGTATTGCTGGCAGCGTTGCTGGCCTAGTCCAGCTATCTATTGCAGTTTACCAGAGTATCACTAAGTTTTGTAGAGAGGCGAAAGATGCAAGTTCCAGTGTCAGCCAGGTTGCGACACAGATGAGAAACCTGGCAGGAGTTCTTCAAAATCTTTCCCTGCTGTCTGCCTCACTTGAGCTTGAGGGTGACAATTCCTCAACGTCTTTCCAAGCAACATACATCGATGCCTGCCTCACTACGCTGTGCAAGGTTGAGAGCCGGCTCCAAGAGGCTCAGGATGACTTCAACAGTGGGAAGAAGTCTAGAATCATCGTACGCAGCTTGAAGTGGCCCTTCTCTGCCGACGAAACGAAGTCGTTACTCGCAGAGCTGGGCGAGCATCGCAACAACCTAGAACTTGCCCTCTCTGCCGATACCGCACGCAGACTGCGCGAGTGCTTGTCAGACACAAACAGCCTAAAGAACTCAATCAACACGCTTCAAGTCAAGATCAATAGGAAAGTTGAAATTGACACGAGAATTCAACTGACCAACAAGCGTCGTCAGATTGTTAATTTCTTTCTAAAAGTGAACCCTGAGCCCAACTTCAAAACCTCCCAAGGTCTTCGCATGGCGGAGACGGGTAAATGGCTGACAGAAAGGGACATTGCATTTCGTAGTTGGATGGATGTACCTGGCTCGAAGCTTTGGCTCAGTGGGATACCCGGTACTTTCATTACTTCCAACATATGACAACGTATCTAATCTGAATCTGTAGGTGCTGGAAAGACCATTCTAGCCGGTGCGGTCATTGATTAGATTTTACAAAAGCAAAGCACATCTACAGGCATTGGATACTTCTTCTGTGACTACAAGGTTCCCGAGAGTCAGAAAACGGTGAATGTTCTCTCCGCACTGGCCATCCAACGTGCGAAACAGGCCACGTCAGCTTTCAAGTTGCTCGAGGCCTACTACGAAAGACTCAGCCCGGAACACGGCCTCGCGAGAAACCCTGAAGCCGATGAGCTTGTCAAACTCGTTGGAAAAATACTCTCTCTGTATGAGCAAGTCTTCTTGGTCGTCGACGGCCTCGACGAGTGTGGCGAGCATGTTGTTGAGGTTGTGCAGTCTCTGAAAAGCCTGACCGCACAACCGCAGACGAGCATTGCATTATTTAGTCGTAAAGAAGACGAAATCCATGACGAACTTGCTGGCGAATACGAACACATTGAGATTGCTGCCCATACAGAGGATTTGGAGCTATATGTACTTGCAGAGATGGAGAAACGAAAGTCTCTGAAAAACCTAGGTTTGAAGCATCCCGAGTTCCACAAACACATTCGCCAAACTCTGATTGAGGGTTCAAACGGAATGTTTCGTTGGGTAGCTTGTCAGTTGGACCATCTGAGTGACCTACCGAATAACACAATGCGGCGCAAAGCATTAAAAGAGTTACCTCCAACCCTTTTTGAGACCTATGACAGAATATTGGACCGGGTGCTCCAATGTCCGGAAAGTGTACAGAATGTCACTCGTAAGGCCCTGCACTGGGTAGGGCTTGGTTATTATCATCTGGATGTGCCAACACTGTGTGAGGCCATCTCCGTTCCCGACGATGTTGATCAAATGCACGAGGATGATCAAGTTGAGGATCATGAGATTACTCGCAGATGCAGCAGTCTGATCCGACTATCTCATGATGGCAAGCGATTTGAATATGCTCATTTCACAGTGAAAGAATACCTTCAGAGTCTTGTAATGGAATCGAAACATGGTTTCTTTCGTTTTGAACAAGATAAAGCTGTACAATCCTTGCTGATTACATCGTTGCGATTCTTGACCTTTCCGATCTTCGACCAGAAGCCCACTCCCAGTCCCACTGAGATCAAGAAAATGGAAAGAAAAAACGAAAGCCATCCCTTCTACTCCTTTGCAGGAACTTATGTTTTCGAGATTAGCACACACCCAGAGGGGGTTCTGGAGAATGAGAAGGTCATGAAATACGCACGAGAGTTGTTCCACCCAAGGAAGTCAAACACATTCCTGTCCTGGGTCCTTAATTTCGTCTGGAAATTCAACAAATCAGAGGAAAAGGAACATTCAGCGTTCACTAATGCTATAGGAATTGTGTTGGATCGTCAACTTTCTACCCTTCACATCGCAGCCATGCTTGCGCTTCCAAGCCTCTGCGAGTATCTCCTAAAGAGTGGTGAGAATGTGAACGTATTGTGTCGTCTAGGATCCCCGTTAATTCTTTCCTCATTGGCAGCGTCTTACTTAAGGAAATCACTAGTATGGACGATTATGACCTTGATGATAACTATCGGGATGTATATGATGCAGGGGAACAGGAGGAAAATGTGCTAACGATTCTCTTGAATGCTGGTGCGGACACCTCCTTGCAATGGCACGATACCAGTATCCTCCGATTAGCCCTAGGTGATTCTTTTCACAATCAGAAGAGACCATGGATTTTGCCTCTTTTAAGTCCAACAACAGTAGTAGAGGATGATGCGCTAGAGCGGTTCAAAACCATGCTCGGCGGAGGCATACTGCAAACAGAATGCGGGGCTACAGAGATTGCAAATACTATCTTGGCGAAGCACAGTAAACTAAACCTCTCGAGACAATGGTTACGTCTACAATCGATAGTACGGACCTGTGCCATGGATCAGAAAGTCGACATGAATGAAGATTCTGAAATGTTCGCAGTATCGACAATCTCGGACGAGGTGTTTCCCGCCGTAGTGAGAATTGCCGCAGAGCAGAATCTGGTCGAGGAGATGATGGCTTGATCAAAGACCACCGTTTCTCGAACTCCAACCTGCGATTCGAACCCGGAGGACCCGATTCAGATCCGTGCTGAGCTTCTCAATACCCTCCTCGCAGGTAGAGATACCACCGCTGGTCTCCTATCCAACACGTTTTTCTCCTGGCTCGCCGCCCAGAGATCTGGGCGAAGCTACGCACCGAAGTTGATGACCTGGGTGGCAAGCTACCTACTTATGAGGTGTTAAAGGATATGAAGTATTTGAAATGGGTCTTGAATGAAAGTATGTCACCCCTCATATTTACGTCTACTATGCAAGTAGACAACGAGACAAGGTAGAAAGACCAAAACCATAACTAAGAAATCTGATCTCCAGCACTCCGTCTCTTCCCCTCCGTTCCTATGAACGGCCGCATGGCTGTCAAAGACACCACCCTCCCCGTTGGAGGCGGTCCCGACGGCAAATCGCCCCTCTTCGTCTCTGCCGGGCAAGCGCTGAACTACCACGTCTATTCCATGCACCGGCGCAAGGACATCTACGGCGCAGATGCCGATGATTTCCGGCCGGAACGGTGGGAGAGCTTGCGTGTGGGCTGAGAATTTGTCCCGTTCAATGGAGGCCCGAGGATTTGCTTGGGGCAACAGTTTGCCTTGACGACGGCAGGGTATACACTTGTGAGGTTGATGCAGCACTTTGAGAGTGTGGAATCTAGGGATGATAGACCTTGGTGTGAGAGCCTTCATTTGACGCTTAGTTCTGGGAATGGGGTCTTGGTTGGGATGACACCAAGAACCTATACGTAACGAGTGACAAGCTACTAGGCTTATGATGGCCTAGCAAAGGACTTTAGATGAGTGCCCGAAAAAGAGTTTTAGGTTTAACTTCTAATCCACCGAGAGTCCCTTGTCTCAGCTTTGTAAGCGACTAATTACGACTAACGTCAAAATATTCACCTAAGAAACTGTTGAACGATCTCAACGTACAGAGTTGGAAGTTGAAAAGCTCTTGAGTGTGCGTTTGTACAAAGCTCTAGCTATTATAGGCTTGGAGCCTGGAGTGCTAATAAAGCTACGTCACATGACATTTGATTCTTTCAACAGAAACTATTATACTTTAAATTCTTGAGCATATTATATATTAAGAGCCTTCCTAGCGGTGTCCCAGGACGCGGGGATTTGCTTAGACAAGATGGTCACAGTTATGCTGTAAGCTCCGAGAAGTTCAATATCTATTTGAATATCGCTGGCTGGGCTTGCCTGCGTAGCAAGGCTTTGGCGCTAATCAACTCACATAAAGTGGTGCGATATATGAAGAGCAGACAGATCAGGGTGCCCAGATCTATACACTACTTAAGCATTTCAAGTCTGCCTTGGGTAGCCCAATGGCATTCCAAACAAGCCCCGAGCATTGCACTATAACTGATTATGTGTTCTAGCTTGTGAGCTTGGTAGGGCAGGGTATTCTAAGCTGCATTGCAACACTATTACTTGTAGAACTACCTGTAGTGTCAGTCCCTACGTAAATTCAAATTTATTCTTCTCTGTTTGTATCACTGATCCCCTGCTCCCTTGTGATAAGTAAAGAACCAAAAACATTGTACTACTACTAATATAGATAAGAACGGGTAAGTATACAGAGTAACCTTCTTCCCTTGAAAGATAACTACTTAGGTACTGAGTAATATTTAAATGCCTATCAAAAACCTAAGGGACCACCACTGATATGAAAAATATCCATATTATTTAAATGCCTATCAAAAGCCTAACAGATAACCAATGGTATGAGAAATATCTAAATAGTATTTAAATGCCTATCAAAAGCCTAACAGACCACTACGGTTATCAAAAGTATCTAGGACGAGTTATGTATACAAATACCTTATTTGTGAAAGTAGCACGTGAAAATTTCGGGCGAGTATTTTTTCAGATCTATAAATTGAATAGTTCCATTTGCTTAGCAAGCCTCTTTCTTCTGATATCAAATTCTTTGAGTAACAAAGCATCTTCAATTCGTCCAATTTTTTTTCATTATGGTATTCCAGAGCATCCTGCTTTTCTTCTTGGTAGGAGCAGGTTTATCTACTCCAATCGCCTCAAGTTTGGAAAGCCGTGGTCCTCCTCCAAACGCCACGTTTATTCAATGTATTGATGGCACTACTGATCCGATCTGTCAACTTATCCACCAACCCTCCCATGAAATTATCACTGAAATTATACACCCTAACGGGACCATGGAAATCAAACGCAACTTGTACACCCGCGACCAACTCCAGGCAATTCGAGCTCGGAACAACGTGACCAGCATTGAATACCAGCCTGGTGAAGCCGTTCAAACCAGAAACGCTGAAACCATTAATAGTCCGACGAAACGGGAGTCGGCGCCACCGGCTTGCTGGAGTGAAACTCAGAAGTGGTACGACACCCATGACTGGGGATACTGGTACCAACCATGGAAGCAAGTGGGCAACTGCTTTTACTGCGACCAATGCACAGAGGCGATCGCCACTAGTTTTGCAGTCACTCAAACCTGGACCGTTGGATTGGATGCTAAATTTGGTGACGTTATCACAGTTTCCTTTGGTTTCAGCTGGGGGCAGACATTCAGTTTGTCTGACACCCGCACTTGCCAGTGGAATTGGGTGGAATATGGATGCCACTCACTCTGGTATCAGCCCTTGATGACATACCACAACGGATATGCGAATTATCAAACTCATACTCACTGCGGTGCTGGCCAGGGCGAACCTGCCAGTGATTCATATTCCAACCACAACTGGGCCTTTGCCAATGTGAACCAGGCTGTCACTGACAATAATGGAGTCAATAGAGGCAATTTGGGGTGCAACAGTGGATGCGAAGGAAATGATCATAGGCAATGCCAATACGGAAATAATGGTGGTGTTCTCTGGCCTAATGCCAACTAGGAAAGATATTCGAATTCTCAGCTAGGAGGGAAGATACATGGCTATATTCTCACAAATATGGTCGAATGGAATTGCGGCTTGGCATCACTACTATACCCCTTGCTACGAGATTGGAGTTTTGGCTCTTGGTGTGCCTATTTCAACAGAATTGTTTCTTATTGTCTTGTCCTTGTTATCATCACTAATTTCAACGATACATTCTAGTTCTATTTCTTCACTTAATAATACTATAGAATTAATATTATCCATATAGTTACAGGGTTATAGATATAATATAAATGTTTATACTATTATTACTACTAATCATAATGTGAATAGTAGTTTTTAGTATCAGAGTTACCTTCTAGAGCTAACAACAATGAACAACACAACTTATAGTATAAGCGAATAGTCTTCACAAGTAAGTATACCGGCTACCCTTGTAACAAAACTATAATTCCTACCTTATACTATTTTTGTCTTGATAAATAGTTAACGTAAATGTATAGCGAATATACTGAATGAACGAATATACTACAATTTTTAATCAACCCGGTCATTGCATGTTTGCGCTTTTCATCGCATCTCTGTATTTGGACAAGGATGAGGGGACAGGACGTGTCTAAGATTAGTAGAAGAGTCTCCAACGCTGCAGAAAAGTCAAAAGGTGGCACTGGGGGTGGCCTGATCTATACACCATTTAAGCATTCCATAAGGTCTGCCTCGTGAAGCACAGTGGCGTACCAAACAGCCCCGAGCATGGCGCTATCTTTGACTACGCCTTCTAGATTGAGATTGTGAGCTCGGTAGTAAGTCGCAGGTGATGGAGGATAGTCGCAGCAGCTAATCTAGCGCAGAGCTAAGCTCAAGCCACGATTCAGCCGCAACTTACTTCTAGCCGCATTCTCCGTATACTAGACGCACTTTGTATTAGTCGGAAGACATGATCAACTCTTCAGACGATTCTGTGGCCTTGTGGCAGTTCTAGACCACCCTCTACTTAAAGCTTATAATCGGGACTTAAAGGCATGGTCGCCAGGAGGGAAATAAGATGACACCATCCTCACATGAGTATCTGAGTCTAGCATTCCTCTTCTTTCTTTACATGTGAACCTGAATGGGGCCTTTGAAGTCGAAAAGGCTAATTCATTCGTTCTCACTCTCTCTATTAAGATTTATTATTAATTGTATTCTCATATCGTGAATCCAAATGTCCGAGGAGCTCAGCTATGGGGTTATTTCCAAGGAGGAGAAAAGTGGAGCGCAGGTTTCTGCAAGGTGGGCCACAACCCGAGGGCAGTGATGGATTTCAGCTAATTACTGACTCTTCAAACAGTATCGCTGGACCATTTCATGATCCACCTGCACCAAAATCTTGGCTTAAGAGACAGAAAGCATTGAAGGGTTGGCGCAGTGGTGTCACCGTGGGAGCATGCACCGTTTCCGTCGTATTGTTGATCAACATCCTCGCCACCATCGCATTCCTCGTCCATTTTGGCATACACGAAGGGCTTGTAACGCTCTACCAAGGAAACTGTCGGACCGTCTCCACCATAAATCTGGGAATTCACCTGGTTATTAACACGTTGGGGACCTTGCTGCTCGCGGCAAGTAACTACTGCATGCAGGTGTTGAGCGCTCCGACGCGAAAGGATGTTGATAGAGCACATGCTCGCCGCAAATGGCTTGATATTGGTATTTCAAGCTTTCGCAATCTTGGACACATCGGAAAATGGCGATTATCGCTATGGGTCCTGCTCCTCGTCTCCAGTCTACCATTACATTTGGTGTAAGTAGGCCAATTTTGCTAATCCTCCTACTTTAGAAGCTTATGTGTCTCACAGCTACAACTCCGTTGCTTTCTCGACACTCGCCGCCTATAAGTACACGGGCTTAATAGTTTCCCCGGCATTCATTAATAGCACGACTTTTGGCAATGCTACCTTTCAAATATGGACTACCGACTACGTACTCGATTCGAGCGTACCGACTTTAGAAGATGTGCAAGCCGTTCAAGCGGGCATCCCACAGTACGAGAGGCTGGAAAATGCAGACTGTATCGCCGCGTACCACAAATCTCTGGTCACGGACCGTTCCGATCTCATCCTTGTATCATCCTTCCACAATGCGAGCGATGATGAGGTGAACATCTATCTGGCATTCCAAGATGGCGATTTCTTCGTGGATTTTGAAGGCGCGGCTGGGTGGATCTGTGATTCGTATCAAATATTCGATAACAGCCTTTGTTATAACAGTCTATCGACCGATCCATCGTCCTGGGCGATCCAGGACCATCCCATCGATTACTGCCTCACTGCACGCCAGCCAGAGAGGTGCAAGATTAAGTCCAGCCTCTATCTTATCGTTATTGTCTTGATCTGTAATGTGGGCAAGTTGATTGGTATGGTTTTGACACTGTGGCAACACACCGATGAACCCCTCGTTACCGTAGGAGATGCGGTCTCATCGTTCCTCACCACACCGGACAGTACAACGCAGGACGCATGTCTCCTATCGAAAAATGACGTGAATAGTGGTAAATTCTGGCGCGAGACAACACATGTCCGAGAATGGAAGTCTAAGAAGGTATTCCGTTTTCGAGCTGTGAGTGGAAGACGATGGTGGTTGTCTATGTTGGCATGTGGCGTCGGCCTCCTTGTTGTCGTGATCTTTCTCGACCGTGCCATCATAGGCATCGGACAGAACAATTTAAACGGAACGAATAATTCACCTTCACTCTCACAAATATGGAGTGTCGGCTTTGGACTAGGGGACGGAGCATCCTTTTGGCAGAATGCACCAAACTCTCTCTACAGCGATATCCTACTTGCCAATTTGCCGCAACTCATCTTCTCGATATTGTATTTCGTATACAACGGCCTCTACACCGTCATGTCCCTCGCTGCAGAGTGGTCATCCTACTCAACCAAACGGAAAGGCTTGCGCGTTTCAAAACCGCTAGGCCACCAGCGATCGACATACTATCTGCAACTCCCATATATGTACGCTATCCCACTCATCATCGCGAGCGGAGGCATGCACTGGCTTATTTCGCAATCCTTTTATTTACTCTCCGTCGACTTCACCCGTACCACCCGCAGTAGCGACACAACTATCACCTCCTTTACCACGTGCGGGTATAGTGCTGTGGCGATGATCTTCGCTCTGGGGTTTGGGACGTTAATGTTATTCTGCATTTTTGTAAATGGATTTCGACGTATCAAGTATGATATTCCCCCGGCCGGGAGTTGCAGTTTGGCAATCAGCTCTGCGTGCAATCCCTTAGTTGAAGGAATAGATTGCACTATGCCGTTGCAGTGGGGAGTTGTGAAAGCTCCTAGTCATGAGCCAGGCCATTGCTCGTTTAGTGATGTCGATGTATCACAGCCAGAGGCTGGAGCTCGTTACAGCTAGGTTTAATACTACCATGGCAATTGTTGCACTTAATCAAGTATTGTAATCATATTTCAAGCGTCTCCTTCGGCCACGACTATTTGCGGATTCTACTCAGATTTATTGCAAAGTTATCCTGGATTTAGTTGGCCAGGCTTAGGTGATATGAAATATCCATACCAACTTAAAGTTTTACTTTATTATTCTGGATGCTTTTTGAAGTCTAACATCATTATCCTCAGTCCGCTGTAAACCATAGCTGGTAGATTTAGGTATTATAGTGTAATAGCCGACAAAGATGGTCAAGAACCCAGCCATTACCTCGTCGCTCGTTGCTATGAGGCCATGGCGAAAAATCTTATCGTCTGTCATGCTATTTTCATTTTCGAAGAGCCTTTTATGAATCTTTCCTCGTCTAGTAACCAATCCCAGCGAAGATGGAGATTTTATTTATTGCGAAAGGTCTTTTTAAGATCTTTCTTAACCCCCACCAAGGGATGATTCCTCAACATCTCCAGTGATGGGAAAGTCGAACTCGAAGACTCTCTTCTCTCTATACTGCTTGGTGAGAGCCATATCCAGTCAACCTTTATCGAGTTTCGTGTAAAGTTATTCAATTGGACATTATACACGATAACGGTTCAGCGACGTGGAGAGGATTAAGCTTTGTTATATAATTATGTTTCTCAATTCTACGACAGATACCTTATCAGTGGAAATTTTTCCGAGGTTAGCGAGTGGAAGGAACCCATGGTTTATTTATTGAAGCGTGTTAAGTTGATGCAAGTTGAATATGGCGATCCCGATATTCGAAGGCTGTTGTCAGGTCACGACGGGACATAGCCGACACAAACAAGCCGATTAGGAAGATACGGATTTTGCCGACACACACGATTATTAACCTTGTCGCCGACCATAAATGGGGCTTCAATGATTACAACGTCACCCTATAATTTACCCTGTATATCTATCTCCCAGCCATCCTATTTCTCGCATTTCTATCAGTTGGCCCATTCTTGACGCGCTGCGATATATAACGCTGCCGCTGATACTCATCTGTGGTATTCCCTTGACTCGAAAACCGTCTGACACATCGCTGCACCTTATCTGTTGTTCTCTCTTGACTTGACACCCGTGACTCGACAATCGATCAAACACAAACGCCGCTTCAAAATGGACCAAAAGGAGTTTACCAACCCGCCACCACGGCCAGGACCATCTGCATACTTAAATCCCGAGTCCGTAAAGCCATGGATCTCCATAGGTCCCGGGATCTGGGAGCTAGTTCTCAACAGCGCCGGCGATGTCGAAAAATCTGTCTTGCAATGGTATGAGCCAGGCGCCAAGTCTGTAACAGATGACATCATCACGCACACCTACATCGAAGAAGTTGTTTACCTCGAGGGCGGGCTAAAAGACGTCACGTTAGGGCAGGAATGGGGTCCAGGAGCCTATGCGTATAGGAAACCAGGGATGAAGCATGGCCCGTATATTGCATCGAGCAAAGGATGCTATCAATTTTGCAAGTTTACACCTGTGGATAATCGCCAAGGTTAGCTGGTGGCGGTGGTGCTTGATCGTGTATACTTAGCGAGGGGTTCTGTAATATCAGCTTAATATGGCCCTATATCTTTAGCGTTAATAATGCTATTTATTGCTACTAAGAGGCTTCAAACTTAATATCCATTTAAATGTGGTTATCAATGTAAAATTATACCGCACTATCATATGTTTGGGGCGAAGCAACCAATAAGCAATTTTTGTAGATGGAGAGTCCTTTCTTGTACCTCGAATCTCTATCGCACACTTCAAGCAACCAGATTAAACTCAGTTGGTGTACAAGGCAAAAGCTCATTTTCATGTAACTACGCGTTTCTGAGGCGATACAGCGGTATAAGCAGACTTTAACGATGTTAACTGCTTGTTTAAAGGCGTAGATAGGTCTTTTATGATTGGAATATATGCGGGGGGTAGTGCGAGTTTACGAATGCCAAAGGGGGGTGCGCGCCTTCCATGCTTCTGCTTCGTAGCGTAACTCTGCGCTGTATTCTTCAAATTCTCTTAATTCTTGGCCTAGATGTTTACCCGGCGTGAATCGTGGGCACGTTTATTAGCGGTTAGGTAGAAGGAAATTATCGTGGGTCATATATCTGTAAAAGAAAGTCGTGGTATTGTAGCGAAAGTTGCGATTATCGGGGTGGTGATATCTGGCCAGTGAGGCGGCCAGCGCCGGGTTGTCACCACCCCCCACAACGCCAGGTCCCGAGTTGACTCAAAATGAAAATCTATAATTGTATCCATAATTATACAGATGGTGACCTTGATAAGTTAGCTATAGGTTCTTGTTCTTGGATTGGTATTGCTGTGCTCTGCGACACTTTTTATGGACCGAGGTATGTTACAGCAAAATTTAGAGACGCATAGAAACAGACTTCCAGGGCTGTTTATAATACAAAAGCTAACCCCAAATTTAAAGCTTCTCCGCAATAAGAGGCCAAAGATGCTTCGTCAGTCGTAAACATAGACCTGAAGAGTGTAAATGAAGGAGGAATGAAGAACAGTCTAGATTCAAGAAAATGTTTTGACGAAATATGTGTTAGTGTCCATCGTCTCCGTCTCGTAAAAGGAGAGGGGTACCAGCTCTCAAGCTTGAGGCGTAGCATGTGACAGCCTTGTATTCTATGGCGAATAAAAGACGATGTGGAGATTGCTCCGACGAGGCAGCCTTACGCCCTGCAACGATGTGGAAGCAGGTTGCCTTTTTCTGGAGCGTTCCAAGGATGTTGAGCCCAGAGCGGTCTACTAAAGCAATCTTTTAATTAGGTGCATGTTTTGCTCTGGCGTCATGCTCAACAAAGGTTCTAGAGACTGTATGAACCCTTATCACTGTTACGCCTGTTGGCACTTTGGACATTTTGTCTCCGATGCAATGCAAGCCATCACGGCCAGGAGGCTTGGCAAAATCAAAAACGTAGTATTAAGACCGTGTTTGAGCTTGAGGTCCTTATTAATACTTGTACATGAGGCTGAGACTGGCCTGCTGTAGGGGAGTGAGATATAGGGGGGCCGCAGCTACGCCGTCGGCCCGCAGATCTGGAGACTGTTACTGGGGAGCGATCAACACGATGCTGGTACCATAACACAGCCTTAGCATTGTGTTTGTCAGTGCGTATTCGGGTAATATCTCTTAAGCCTTCTTTTGACCCACCCCCAGTGATAAAGTCAGGTAGGATCGGGAGACCCAAATGTGGATCAGACATTTTTGTTAACAGTGCAGCCTGCTTTATATTATAAGGCAAACAGGTAGACTGTGGCTTGAAGCAGTGTGGCACCAACCTCTTCAAAGTCAGATTTCTACAAGCGATTTATTCTCCATACTCTATGGGAACAGTTATGTACTCCTGTGGATCTCAATCTATTCCTGCTTCATTAGTCAGTTTCATTCCTCATACACTCATCGATATACTGCATATTGCGCAATATTGCTGAACTCTTGCATTTAAGAGGGTGTACAGACTGCGAACCACACCCCGTGTATTGTAATTTTAATTTAGCCCCAATGACACTCCTCACACCTGGTTGGTCGAGTCATGAATTCAGCTCCGATGCATCTCCTGTATCACCCCTCGTAACGTATCCCAAACTGGTAGCTCACATTATCTGCAGGGAACAACAGCACAAGGATAAGTTTGCATGTACAGATGTGGTGAATATCCTTTGGCAGGGAAAATAAGCGCGAACGTGTGGAATGCTCTACTCTAACCATCCTTCCATGGAATTTTCCTTTGGATCCCTCTCGATCAATCCATTTTCCATTACATCGGGCTCACTTTATTTTTCTTCTGCTTATCTCCCGCGTCTATTTGTCTTCGCTATCGATATTGTCACTGATTTCTGCATGTAACGGCCACTCAGAGAACGACTTGGCAGATTAGATGCAATGCATCTTCTTCGATATGTTCTCTTACTTGCTGCCACCTGGATGGTGCCAGTTGACGCTCTGGAAGAATCAGCTCTGAAAAAGACGATAAATAGCACTGTCGAAATCCCAGCACCTGTGGTCGTTCCTCCCAGCGAGTATTTGTCTGTCTGCCCTAAGCTTGTCCGAACCAACCCACTGACAATTCCTAGCGACGGTATCGATGGACAATGGAGCTCATTTGCATTACGTGTGGGTACTGCTGCACAAATTGTTCGAGTTCTAGTATCAACCAATTCCCCCGAGACCATGGTAGTTCTGCCTATGGGCTGCACAGCGGCCGCCTTCTCAGGAGCAACACCACCGGATTGTGCAACGTCGCGAGGAGGACTCTTCAATAAGACGGCATCATCAACCTGGTATGACCAAGGAGATTTTGGGATCAATGAGAATGGCGTCGGGTTTGAATCAAACCTAGGATATTCTGTAGGTGCGGATTATGGTCTGGAAACTCTGGGCCTTGGCTACGTCGCTGGATCCAACGGCCCAGCCCTACAAAATCAAACAGTTGCCGCAATAGCAGCTACCTCCCCTTTCTACATGTATGCTAGATCATTATCTTAGATCCTCCAGCTGTTGATACTAAGAAAGTTCATAGGGGAATTCTTGGGTTAAGCACCCAGCCGGTCAACTACTCCACCATTGGCAATTTCTCGGCGCCATCGTTGTTTACAACTTTGAGGACACAAGGCCTTATACCAAGTCTCAGTTATAGTTACACAGCTGGAGCAAAGTACCGTAAGTTAAAGATCTAACTCCAGTGGTTATTCTACCTAACTCGACACCCAGGTCTTAAAGCTGGACAGTATGCGCAACTCATATTTGGTGGCATGGACACCTCCAGATACCGACCTAACGCTGCCTCTTTCACTCTCGCTGGCGACATCGACCGGGATGTGGTGGTAGCTGTTCAATCCATCACTTATAGTGGTACTGAAGCGTCGGTTCTCCTTTCACCGAGAGTTGATGAACCAGTATATGCTTTTATTGAGTCTACCGACCCAAATTTCTGGCTTCCGGAAGCAGCGTGCGCAGCGTTCGAGAAGGCTTTTGGGATAAGTATCGACAATTCTACTGGACTTTACCTCATTAACGCAACACGTTACGCCTTTCTCACCTCTATTAATCCTCAAGTTGTCTTCACCTTAGGAAATAGTGCTTCAGGGGGTGCTACGGCAGAGATAACACTCCCTTTCAGCGCATTTGCGCTTCCAGCCTCGTATCCATTCACGAAAAACGATACATATTACTTCCCTTTGCGTAAAGCTGCAAACAGTACTCAGTACACGCTAGGAAGGGCATTCCTCCAAGAAGCGTAAGGACGTTCAACATGGCTGCAAGATAGATTGCTAATTACACGCAGCTACATAACCGTGGACTATGAGCGTCGCAATTTTACTGTCAGTCAATGCACATGGGTAGATGGAGCAAATCCTGAAATCTCTACAATCCTCTCCCCATCTTATGAAAACTCGACATCTAACAACACATCTCCCACACAATCCGCATCCAACGACAATTCTAAATCAAAGTTTGTAATCATATTGATTGTGGCCTTGGTGATTGTAGCTGTAGTAGGACTTGCTGCGGCAGGAATGTGTGTGATCCGTATGCGCTCAAAGCGCCGCCAACATGTTGAGGTTGCCATTAAAGACAGCTCATCTGATAAAGAAGCCTACATCTATGGTACTGGCTCCATGTATCCATTCAACTCTCCTTACTCAGAGCTAGGAGGGACGAATTCCTCGAGTGAGATTCATCAGCTTCCAGATCGCAATAATTGCAACGACGACAGTTATGTCATGGCTAAGCAAAAGATGGAGTCAATGAGGAAAGCACCGGGAAATCCGGTGATTGGGGAAACGCCCATAGTATTCGAGCTTATTGGGAGTGAGCCAAGGCCGGTAGAGTTAGACGACAGGCATAATTGAAGTTGAAAGTAAATAGTACACATTAAATTAATTTAGCACGGATAATAAAGAATTCATTGTGATTCTTGAAAAGCGCGACAAAGGAAAGAATTCTACTCTATCTATCTACAGTCAAGCTGCCTTTCAACATCTTTGGACTCTCTGACGGAGGGAGGTCTACCACGATTATAACAGCCCTCCCAACCCAGCCCAGGTGCAACTTTCTCGTACTCAATTAATTCTTGTCTCAAAAGTTCACCAACACCTGCAAGCTCAGAGCCCCAAACCATGAGATTGTCGCGATTTGAGACGCTCTGCCAGTCGATTTCTTTTTGAGAGGCTACTTCCCTCGCATTGAATGTTGGTGTCGAACATGCTAGATTACCATGCTCTTCTTGGACAGTATTTGAGGTAAGTATGCTGGTGCATGAAAATCTGTAGATCGAAATAGTGTGGTCGTCAAACGAGCTTTGGAAGCTCTCCATAGGCGTCATACCAGTAAGTGTAGCACAGACCTTTTCGGAAACAGGAGGCGTGAGATCTCGAATATATGTTCTTAGGGTTTGCTTAAAGGCTCGTCTATGGATTCGTTTTATTTTACTAAGCCGAGAGGGTTTGGAAATGCGACGATGTATCTTGTTGTGCTCTTGTAGAGCTCGAGTAGTTAGTGGTTTGGAGTATATATTTCTGCTCGCAATCGTATGCTCTCCCTCAGGACTTCTTAGGAGTAGATTTTGTGGTCTGTATAAAAATCAATCAGCTAAAAGAACCAAAAAATTGGTAGTCGATGGAACAATTTAAAGATACATGTAGTACTTGCCTCAGGGCCATATTTTTCTTCCCTCCTAGACGATGACGTTTAAGGTAGATTCGAAATGAGTAGAGGTATAACTTTTACGCTGACCTGAGCATGGTACGCTTTCCATAATATACTGGCGTCGAATGCTGCTTATGCTAACAGCGGAGCAGCAGTGTGGGGACGTTAGGCATATTTGAATCGGAGGTTTTCCTCAGATGGGCAAAACCAAGAGACCGTCTAATTCATACTAGAAGGACACACGAGTACGAAGACTAGTCTTGCCCTATGGCTATTTCTTCGACAGGATACAGCGGATAAGAATGTCCTATACAGTTGGGGGCAGCTTAGTTGAGACAGGGTGCTGTAGTTTTAGCCCACCACAGCCATGCAAAGCAACGCCGAACCCCGATACTATAGTCTGGGGAATGTATAGGATCAGGCATGATAGGTGACAGGTTCAGGGGTGCCAATTACGTACGAGTCAGCACTAGAGCTTTTTTGGAAAATTTACTGCCTTAAAACAGACTGTTTGCCCCGTGCACTGCTTTTTTAACTCCAGCTAAACCCATCATACCCAGTCTCCCACGTTCTTCACCCCTTGTACGCTCATGGATATCTCCCGAGCTTTATTTACTTTGAGGCTGCACATCTATCGCCAGATACGGCAGGTGGGCACTCATGATGCGAGGGCTGATTTCGCAAGAAGGTCACATTGCACTTCTCCCTCAAAACTTGGAGAGCCTCATAGCCCTACATTGTGAACCTCAAACAACCACCTCTATCCCACTTTTGATTGTACTATAAAGGTTATGC
The DNA here is from genome assembly GCA_003369665.1 of Coleophoma cylindrospora. NCBI lineage: Eukaryota > Fungi > Ascomycota > Leotiomycetes > Helotiales > Dermateaceae > Coleophoma > Coleophoma cylindrospora. The sequence goes on from PDLM01000020.1 coordinate 140,410, forward strand.
ATCGTAATGACTTTGCTAAGATACTCATACAACACCCTATTATAGCAACAGACCCCTAGTGGCGTAAATATAGCACGGTCGAGATGGACACGATTTCATCAGCACGTAAAGGCTACTCTGAATCTCACCTAGCATTACGACCAACATTCTCTATACCCCAAGCCACAAATTTCGAGTTCATAACAACTACCGCCTATCAAAACCTTCTCAGAGAAAAGTTCGTAGCCATATTCAGAGCACTATACACCACAGAAAATTGAGCGGACAATGTACAGGTACGCCCACAAAGAGGCAGGAATCTCACGATATTATTCTAAGTTTGACCAAAACATCTAATCAACCGAATAGATCCGATCAATATCCTGGCCGCAAAAGTCGGCCCCGTGGAAATCGACGCTTATCGCGTAGGCCCATTTGATGTACTCCCAATTAGGGAATCCCCAAAGATGAATAGGCTCATCAAATACTGTGAGTCCTACTCCGAGAATTTCCTATTTGATAACTATCTAATCGTGCTACATACCAAATTCTAACATACTGGAAGTCTTTGAAGCTCGCCCAAATCACGTACCCTTCTCTAGCGGTTCGTATAAGCGCGACTCCGACTGACTCCGACTGCGAGCATCCAACAACTTTGCATAAGTTCTAAAGAACTCTTAGATAGGCAAATTTTGACAGTGGGGGCATCTCATAACGCAAAATGGCAAAATTCATTTTGGTGCCACATGGCATTCAATAAGATGACTCTATATGGGCTGCTTCTTGCAACTGCGCAGATGCGCGATGTTGAGTTTGGAAATGATCACAGCTGTTCTGAGTCTCTCGTCTACCTTGACCAGACATATACAGCAGTCAGAAGTGCGTTAAAGACACACCTCAAGCGTACGGAAAAAGCATCGGAATCATTGGTTCTATCGCTTGCCTGCCTGGCAGCATGCGCTGTGAGTATATTGGACCAAACAAAGAAGCTTTACTGACATTCTGGGGTATGGAATATGGTTGGAGAGTTTGAAGTTTCAGCCATTCATATGAAGGTATGCTTAGATGTCATACATCAAGCGGGAGGAATTTATGTATTCAAGCCTTTTATTTGTCGAGCTATAATCTGGTAATTACTGCTTCTCACATGTTAACGCATCTGCTCCGTGTTCTAACGAGAAATATAGGAGCGAACTCCACGTAAGAGTAGTCAAACCTGAAGTACCAGTCCTAGTATACATACCCCCCTTAAATCTACCAGCACTACCAGATCAGCTTCACGAAGAGGCGTTACACCGTACTAGCATCTCTATGCGACACCTCGAAAGCAGTCTCTTTATCCAATCTACTATCCTCCAACTCCACCAATTATGTTTAGCCAAGAGAGCCAACAAACGGGCAGGAGTAAATAGTCTTACAGCATACAGCATTCTGTACAGTTTAGAGCACCTGATTTTGACAAAGCTGGCCAACAGTGATGATCCATTGCACAACTCCCCGATCTCGAAGTCCATAGCCGAAGCCGCACAGATATTTTTACTAGCGGCATTGCGCGAGATGCCCATTCAATGGAAACTGAATCATCTTCTCTCAAGCCGTCTGAGATTGACTTTAGAGACTATTACTGATATTGAGTTGGGTGCAATTAGATGTGGCATCATTTGGGTGCTTTTCGTTGGCTTTGTAGCATCGCCTCCTTGTACATTGGAGCGAGTATGGTTTGCGAAAAAACTTGCTAGTTTGGTACGGCAGTTGGAACCACCTATCACAGAATTCCAGCAACTTGTTGAGCTTCTAAAATCATTCCCGTGGACGGAATCATTTTGTAGCCAGCCAAGCCACATCTTGTGCATCTTTCTTAAGGAGGGTGAGCCAATCACTTGAGCTTCATTAAAAGTATAGTTAATACCAGCAATTTGCATGATCAATCTTGATGATTTGAAGACGAGTTCTCATATATTTGGGGGAGAAAACATTGATGCCTGTATATCCTTTTCTGCTTGGTCCGTGGCCACAAAGCCGAAAATAACACAATGCCAGGATATTTTCGTACTGGTGGGAAGTGGTGGCCAAGCTACCACCAGCGAGGCTCCGTCACTATTGTGGCTGCTCAGCTGGCGTCTCATTTCCACCACCACGACATGCTGACAGCTTTTCTCTTGGCAATATTTCTTATTTTTGGATTTCTGGATAAGAAACGGCTCCAAGCGGGCTAGCCGCCTTGGTGGCTGGTGTCCCTCGTTGAGAAGCCTCAACCAGGGTGAACGTTTCCAGCTATGGTAGAATTACATCTGCGAGAGTAGTTGTCTTCGTTACTGCATAGCCTGAGCCCAACCAGAATGGGATTCAGAGCTATGTCGTCAGAGAATCCAAGCTTGGCTCAGGTATCACTTGAGATAACCTACCCTTTGTCCGACGACAAAGAAAATACTGTGCGACCTTCTTTTTTATCAAGAATAAGTGAATGCTAAGTCGCATAGGCTGCAAGCCTATCAAGAGGATTAGGCGCATTAGTTGCGGACTCTAGTTTCTGCTTTGCTAGTTTTCCTGATTAGGCGAATCTAGCCAGCATCTCGACAATGGAATCTTAAGAAAATAAACGTAAACGCCGCGCATGTAAAAATTCGCCATATGGTACTAGATGGCTGAATCAGGATTTTACACCTATACAGCCAGATACGGCTGAAAATAATGCCCTAGATTAATTTACGGTTTCCCCGCAGTAAACGACAAGACGGGTCTTGGCGAACTGCGGCTGAGCGACAGCGGTGAAGACTTCTATCTACTTCATTCCTATCTACAGAGCTCCTTGCGGTCATCCTCCGTCCATGCCACAATGGGCAAGAAACGAGACTCACTCAAGGCGCTATTCAAGCTGCCCAGTCGCAGCCCTCGCGTCTACCAATACACGGCTCTTTCCCTCGATGGCGCAATCCGGCTACTTGAACTCAAGCCTGCCGCCTCGAGGCAACAAGCGATACACTGCAGCTTGTCCGAGACCAAACTGTCTCCAGAGATACAATATGAAGCTTTGTCGTATGTTTGGGGCAGCGACGAACTGAGCGAGACGTTGCGCCTTCCTGGTGGACACCTCAAAATCACCCCGAGTCTGGCATCAGCACTAAAAGGCCTCCGGCTTGATAACAAACCCAGGACGCTTTGGGTTGATGCGGTGTGCATCAATCAATCAGATGATCTAGAGAAGGGTTCTCAAGTTGCCAAGATGGCTGCCATCTACCGGAATGCATCTGGGGTCCTCGCATGGCTGGGAGAAGATGTTGAACATGCTGTGGTTGACATGCAGGCGATTGCCTCTTTAGCGCAAAAGGCGAATGGCCTGGGACTTGGCGATTCGCTAATAGGCCAGCGAGATATCCTCATGGCGTGGTTCCGCCGCGATACTACAGCATTTACCCAAACGATGGACTTTATGACAGTTGCGGAACAGGCCAATTTCTCGCTCCTTTATGGGAGTGATTGGTTTACTCGCATGTGGATTGTGCAAGAAGTGCTCCTAGCTTCCCGGCTGACACTTTTCCGTGGGCCGAAATCTATATCGTGGAAAGACTTTGAGCGGGTCATGATTTGCCTTCACACTATTAGAGAAGCTATTCATCTGTCAGTACCGGATGTTGACTCCTTCGTGAAGAATGCTTGGAATCTCATCGTAGTACGAAATCATTACGATTCTTTTCCTGAGCGCGAGGGAGACCCGCGGCTCGACTTTGACTACTATGTCAATCAATTGAGACGACGGGATTGCAAGGATGACCGTGACCGTGTCTACGCCCTAAGGTCCTTGTTGCCGGAGAATAGTGATTTGACCATCACGCCTGATTACAAAAAGTCGACGGTGGAGGTCTTTACAGATCTCGCACGGCAGCAACTACAGCATGGGCATATGGAGATTTTCTTTCAAGCTGGTCTGTGCCGTAACCTGGCAGATACCTTTCAGGAAATCATGCCGTATAATTTCCCTCCATCCGAGCCGGTCCCATCATGGGTTCCAGACTATCGCAAAGATATTACTTACATAGGTTGGATGCCCTACTTCGGCGATGATTCATCTTTCCTTCCCGACCCAACCATCGCCCCGTCCTGTGCGCTCTCGGTCGACAATCCTCGCGGTATCTCTATCAATGGCACTTTTCTGGACCCCGTCGAAGCCGCATTCGCATTTCCATTTGTCCACGATGGTAATCTCCGAGCAGATCACCCCAAAATCTTCTTCATGATCCGCACCGGGCTCAGATGGCTCTATGAGAAATGCATGGCGCACTATAGCTCACGATCTTATCCAAATGGTGAAGACCCGACTTCAGCGTTTGCCTATGCTCTTCTTGGGGGTGGAACTTCTGAACAATACAAGGAGGCATTTCGGAGCGGAGTCAAGGATGAAGTGCAAACCCCGCTCGAGGTATGGCAAGCATATCAAGAACAGTGCTTATCCGAGGAAGGCGAGCTCTATCAAGAAATGATGAGAGAGGTTGAATACACTGGTCCTGCCCGCCGCGTCAATGGAATTCGTCAGGAATGGTACGAAAATTCCACTCACAGCGGCAAAGCGTGGGAGTTGACGCATTACTTGAAGGTGTTGTTCCGATATCATGTTTTCTTTACCACAAATCAAGGATATATCGGCCTCGCACCGCTCGGGACGAAAAGGAGCACGGATGCAATCGTATTCATTGACGGGTTGAAAGTCCCCTTCGTGCTCAGAAATGTAGCAGAAGCCAAGTGGAAGGTGGTAGGGCCGTGCTACATGCATGGTATGGTGGATGCGGAGGCTGCGAGAACAAACGAAAGATTCGGTGCACGATTGACGTTTCCTCTGATATAGACTAACATCGTCTGGCCTCGAGGATATATGGAAATAACTTTAAGTACCATTGGGCGGAGGAAGTCGCGTATATTGGAAAACGATCGGCTTGATTGATACTGGAGATTATTGAGGTGCTTGGTGTGAGAGTGATGGGCTGTTTAACTGCATATAAAGCACAGGAGTGATATACCCGGATAGATACCCATGGAAAATATTAACTATTCGCCTTTCAAAGAGAGATTTGTTATTTACATTTACGATACGCAGGTTCTATTGCATGGCACCAAATACGTCAGCGGAAATAAGTGCTCGTAAACGTGTCATTCATATCTAGTCTGGTGGGGATATCCAAAGGATAGAATTTATCCCTAATAAACACGATTTAAAACTGCAACAACCATGCATCAGTGAGCCGGTCATTCGTCTCCCCCAGCCCACCTAGAACTACTATGGCCGATCCATCCACCACATCTGCGTCAAACCAACCTCGAGCGTCCGGCAACACAGAGTCATTGCTCTTGGCATCAACCTTGGACCACATATCGGAGTTAATATCATACGCCCAAACGTCCCCGAGCATTTTGCCAGCACCCTGATGCCCGAGAGAGCTCGGATCTCTTTCGCCAAACATCGTCACTAGCATTGGCCCTTTACTCGACAAGATAGGAAGGAGAACGCTCACACTCCTTGGAGCTGGTCCTGATATTCCATCGGCGGTGTACACCTTGGTCGACCATGTGTTGCTCGCCAAATCATAGACATCAAGACTCCCGCCCTGCTCGGTCTTCCCATCGAATCCATTCATGCGATAGATCGCGCCGTTGAAGAATGCCATAGAAGTCCCACCTCTTTGTGGTCCGGGAGCCTCAGAAAGTAAGGTCCAAGTCCGGCTGGAAGGTTGAAAAGACCAAAGATCTCGAAGGCGTCCGGACTCTGGGCAGCCGGCGTGAATGTAAATCTTGTCCTCGTTGTTGCTGGTTGAGCAGTGGTAGCTTCGTGCTGGTGGGAATGGCTGGGAGGGGTCCGCTGGTTGAAGTAGCGTCCAGGTTGTCGTTGAGGGATTCAACTCCCACACGGCGCCTTGCTCTTCAATGGGAACCATGGCTTCTCCGCCGCGACCAGAGAATAGATACACCTTGCCATTCAGTGTGGCCGATGCAGTGCCTACGCGAGCTGAGGGAGTCACGGTGGTATCTTTGACCTCGGTAATGGATGGTGTTTCTGAAAGCAGTGTATGGGTTAGTTATTAAATCTTAATCATTGAGACCCCAGCGTGGACAGACCAGAAGACTTCATGTCTAGCTTATAGACGTAATTATCACGGGGCTGGCGAGGCAAAAGCTCGCCACCAAAAGCGTAGGCATATCCATCAACAACTGACAAGACGTGCGAGGAGCGTTGTAGCTTGTCAGAAGAGGCCAAACGTCGCCAAGAAGCTGAGATGGCAGCCATGGTAAGCAAGCGAAGGAGGATTGTTGGATATGGCTAAGCCGGTGAGTTGTGAGTGGGCTGGTACAATATAGTCCATCTTCTGAGAAAGAGCCATTATATATAGATACATATTCATGTATATACCAATCTGTCTTCGGGAGCTGATTCCGACTGTGGACTGACGCAATGACATGTTCATGGACGAAGCACCGCGCACGACCAGCTTGTTCGTTACACTTCCTGTACGGCGGCAAAGTGTATCCAATGTGGTTAGCTTATGTTGAACGGCGGGAAATTGTGCCTAATATGGTTAGCTTGATCCTTTTGACAGCTTTTTCTGTCTTCGTCGGCGGCAAAGCTTACCAGATGTGGCTAGTATGTGTTCAGACAACTTAGCTTTCTCTCTCTCGACGTCTCCTCGTTCCCTGTCTGGAAGTTAGAGGAGGCTTACATTTCTTTACCCTTGCAGTTGGGGTTGATTCGGGCCAGCTTGGAGTTCTGAGTTTCTCCGAGAAACACAACGCAGCCATGTCCCAAGCTGCCTCTCACCGGTCTCCCATAGCCAACACAGTGCGCACTCGTACGGGATGTAACCCATGCCGGCGGCGGAAAAAGAAGGTATCATGGATTATAAGCTGGCAAGGCAGGAAAGGAGCTAATTGCTGTTGATAGTGTGACGAGGGAAAACCGGAATGCGCTGCTTGTGTGCGACTTGGCATTCGTTGCGAAATCACTAGACCTAGCTTTCACTTCGTCAACGGCACTACCTCTTCTTTTCGAGACCACAGAACCATCAGACGGCAAGCTACGCCAGAGCATCGATCTCCAATAGCATTTCAGAGAAATCACATTGAAATCGCTGAACCCTCATCTACTTATGGGGTCGATAGAGCCGGTGTTTGTTCCTCATTTCCCACTCCAGACTCAGTCACGCCGGCGGAGCAGTTATTATCTCTTGCAAGATCGCCGCCGGTGCCATGGTCTCTTCAAGCTATTACACCCTCAGCTTCCGAGCAGAGCGTCTCAATTAGAGCTGGAACAGATGGCACCCCTTCACACTATGGAAGTGGTGGATTCAACCATGCTTCTGTTTGTGCAACGAGATCAGACCTAGCATCTTCACCGTGGAACTCCACAAGCACCTCTACACCAACCGCAGAATTCTCTCAAGGCCGGCAAATAGACACCAGATATGAGCCAGTATCCTCATTAGAAGCCTGGTTCTCGTCCTTCGTTGACCTCCCTCCGCTTACTGTTGACAGCCTGGAAGATGGTACCGTCATTGATACCGAAGCACTAGAAGCAGAGATGGAAGATGAATTCTACGAGATGCAAGAGAATCTCTACCTTCAATATTGGCGAAAGGACATGCTCGGAAAACTTCCTATGCCATATAAGCAAATCGAATATCTTCTGGACGCCTGTCCAGCTTTGAGACCGTCCATTATCTCCCTGTCGGCTTGTGATATGGCTCAAGTACGCATCGAGGTAAGGAGCCGCACAATAGATACTCGCAAAGATTGGTTCTACGCTCCCAATGCGACGCACCAAACGCATGGAAGGAGATATTACAACATCGCCAAGCGTGAGCTCGCCGAGTTAGACTATGATAGGGAAGATAAAGCCTCTATCCTTGCTGTGTTGTTATTATTTGTGCTGGTTGAATCTCATATTGGATCATTCCATGGCGCAGCATTTCACCATCATGCTATCGAACACTTGCTTTCCGCTCACTATTCTGCCTGCCAAAGCTCTGCATTTGGCCGAGGCCTCATTAGTGTATGGACTGCTCTGCGTGCTCACAGCTGGAGTTATCGCATTCCATTCACTCTTTTAGATTTCAACAAGACCCTTCTTGAACTAGGGGTCAATATTAGCATTGTGCTTGATCCATTCGAGGCTCGAGCCGAGGCTGTCGTCGTAAATATGCTACAGTCATGGCGGCTGAGTCTGATGATGCTATTTGAACGTTATACTGGCCGTGGCGATATGGAAAGTATCAGCTCACAATGCTGTCGCGATGTATACCGACGTACAAAACCACCAGTCATGAGACCACCGTGGACACCAAAAACTCTCATCGAAGATGAGAACAACGCAAGCCTTCTTAATGAAGAACGTCAAAGGCTTGATGCTTGGCATACAGCGCTTCCATTGTCACAGCTTCCAATCGAATCTTTCAGTTCCGCTAACGGTGGTCGACCATCCGCGGATCTAAGGTACTCTTCTGCAATACAAGACCTGAAGTTCCAGAGCCACCAAGCGGCTATCAACTATGCTTATTACGTTGTCGCACGCATCCTCCAGTCTGAGGCAGCCATGGACGAATACTTGTCCATGAAACCCCAATGTGATTATCCCGAGCAAGGCCACTCAGAAACCAATCACTGGCTCCTCACTCTGCTACGGGTCATTGCTGGGATGGACATAGCAGCATGTGCCCAGCAAAGCTACTACTACGTGAGCCTTTTAGAAATCGTTAAGATATGCCGACTACGTCTTCCACAATATAGCTCAGCACTCTGTCGGCTTGCTGATGAACTAGTTCAAGAATTCACTGATCATTGCATGATCTATGATGGGCCTGTTCTTATATCAAATTTCAGAAATGAGTTGAAGGAGATCGAAGAGCAAAAGATACTGTCGAAGGATCTGTTCTATATTATGCCGCAGAATTCCCCAGATACTAAAAAGCAACCTTCGTGCAATCGTGCATCTGCTGCTCCCATTATGGTGTATGGCCGAGACCGAATTACGGGAAAGCTCTTTTGTGGATATATATCACCAAAGAACGAGGTCCGCTAATTATTCAAATTCTTGAAATAGAAAATCCATGAATAAAGGTTTCGATTTTCGATCTCTCTGTCGTTAATTCTTCCTTCTGGCTATTGCCAAGGAAGATACCTACACTTGTCCATACTATAGTAGCTAAAGTTGACTGTCCCAGATGGTTTCTCAATGTAGGCTACACCGGAGCAGCCCTCTACATGGTTAATGCTACAGGCCTCGGGGAAGCGGGACGCCAAAAGCTAGTCTCAGGTACACAACCAATAGGCCTGGGGTAAAATATTCATCCGAGCTCCCAATGTACAGTAGTGTGAGCCACCATTTGCCACGAGGAGCATCGAGGCCTTCATGGACGTCACGTGAGTCCCGGAATAGGTTAAGATTTCAGGTAGTTCCGTGCTTGTACTACTCACTTAGATGTAATAGCACGGCATCTATTGTTTCTTTTGTCTTTTGTTTTTTTTTCGGTTATTGAAATACCATGCAACCTTTCTAGTCGATGTAGCCCTATATTCTAAGCAAGGTTGCTGGCTCCTGAAGTTTTTGGTAGTGATTTCTGGCGTCGGGCAAACCATGCTGGGTATTGAAATATCTCCATAAGGCAGGAAGCCAATGATCTAATCTAATTGCTAGAATTTCCAAATGAACCAAGCCACAAAATGGTGTATATACAAGACCTTATGTTATTTTCCATATTTAAAGAGCGTCGAACTGTTCTGTAGCTGCCCTTTTTTCTTCATCTCCAGTACTTCAAGTCACTCGCTTCTACTTTCATTGATTCCATCTTCCATTCTGCGTTACATTCTTTTAATGTAACAAGTTTCTCTGCTATCAATTTTACCACAACAAAAATGCCAAAACGTATACTTCTTGTTGCCATGGGGGCATTGCATGTCGCATATGGGGCTTTGACTGTCTGTAACGCGGACAATTGTCTTCGGGCTGTTAGAAATACAGCATCAGCTGCAAGAGGAACAGCAGACTGTTCTTCGTTCCTTATTCAGACAGTTACTGCATCCGGATCCACAATAACCAGGACGGTCACAGCAACGTCCTCTCCATCCTTGTACGTCTCCAGCTTCATGCAGTCGACACGTGCTAATGCGTTTGTGCAGGACAGGATCGGTCACTCAAACCAACACAGCAAGCTATGGAACATTGTAAATACTCTCCAATGCTCATTGATAAGTACGTTTCTAACAAAATATAGAACATCAACTGAGTTGGATACTCTGACTATCACCCCTACTGTGTAAGGCAAACCTAACTTAATCTTGCTAAGCAAATCTGATATGTTTCAAAGGACTATCTCACCAACTACCTCTACCCAGACGAGCGTGGCTACATCAGTCGTCTTTGTTCGACGAGACATCAACGCTGTCCCAGAATATGCAAGTCTTTGTTCTGGAGCTGTCCGGTATTCTTCTGCTTGCACCTGCATCGGGGTCACAGCTTCTTCAACTGTGACTGTGCCAGGGCCGATAAGGTATGTCTATTTCATACTGTATTCCCTATTTCGTTGCATGCCCAAGTTGTGTGTGCGGTATGCAAAGACGAAATATATCTCCTTTTCAAATCTTTATAATTATAGTGTTAATGATTGGGATAGCTACACCACTGTCACTTCGACCTCGACCTTGCCTACTGCTGTCACTATCCTTACCAAGACCGCTTCTACTACAATCCCAGCTTCAAGTACCACACAGGCTAACACTGCAACCATCTATGCCCCGGCAGTCACATCTACCGTCGGACTTGTCGCCTCGACAACCATAACAAGCGTTTCAACAAGCACCACAACTGTGTCCAGACCAAGTACTTTCTGTCTTAGGACCACCTATTCGGGCACAGACTATGTCCTCGGGTGTTATGGCGATAATAGCAATTGTCGCATCGTACCAGTTGGGAGCGCTGACTTGGCGCCAGCCATGTTCTCATTTGATAGCTACGGCCACTTGGTCACTCCCGATGGGCTCACGGCATACCTTAGTGCTTTCGAAGGCTTTCTGAGCACACTAAACATTCGACTCTTTTCCCCTGCTTCCGTCAATAGCTACTATACACAACTCGTCCCCATGTATTGCAGTTCAGCTGAAGGAACATTGAGATGCTTTGCAGTTTCACCAAACCGCAATATTTACAATGGCTTCAGCATCGATAAGATGTATCAGATTGCGGCTATGAGTACCGGTCCTACCGTCGGCCCCTCAAACAACGCTGATGTGGTATACACAATTTCAACTTCGTGCCCGGCCCCTGCTGTGCTGGGGATATGATGATCTGGGATAGGTTGAAGGAGTATGTGGGTTCATAGATGTTACTGTGTCATTTGAATAGCATTGTATTAGGTGGGAGCATTAGTTAGGAGCTTTTTATAAAATTTCATCTTACTTATTTATATGCACGAATAAACATAATATTTCAAATACACTCAAAATTTTCTCATCTTGAGAGGAGTCTGTTTCAAAAATAGGCAGATTAAGAAAGCACCATGCGAAATCATCTGCATTTCCTATGCCGCAGAATATCTAGTATTGATAGCAAACAGGATCTGGAGAACCCCTTTATTTAAGTCCTTCTTGAAAACTACTTCGATGGTTCATGAGATATATTGCCTAGTAGGTTCGTCGTTCTAATTTAAAACCCTCCATCTATAATTGAGCCTTTTCTAATCTCGAGCCAATCTCATCAAAGTAGATCTTCCTCCCTGATACCATCGACTCTTGCAACGCACAACCAATTTTCACTGCTTGTACCGCCCCTTCCAACTTCATGGGCAATTCCAGATTCTGTAAACAAGCCGTAGTAAACTCATTTGCCTCCCGTACAAACGCCTCCTTGAAACGCTCATAATAATTCTGGGGGATCTCCCTACGAATGCCCCCGGCTTCGTAAATGTTGACCAAGTTCGACATCGGCTGGGCATTGACCGTTAACTTCCCCTCAGTCCCAATGATCTCCGTAGAATCGTCCTGTCCGGCAGCCATCATTCGAGAGCAGAAGAGATACGCAATCTTCCCTCCGTAGAATTCCACAACTCCAACCGCATTGTCGCGGTCGTTGTGCTTCAGCAGCCCTGGCTCCACAGCAGTGATCCCGCTCGCCACAACGGATTTCACCACGCTATCTTGCCCCAGAAACCATAGTGCGAGATCGATATCGTGGATGGAGCAGTCGACGAAGATACCCCCCGAGAACTCAGCGTAGGCTACAAAGAACCCACTTGGATCTAGCACGTCGCAGGTTTGGCTCCGGAAGATGGACGGATTGCCGATCTTGCCTGAGCTGACTTTCAACCAGGCATCTTGGTAGGATTCATCAAAGCGACGCGAGAAGCCGCACATGACTTTGAGGTGCTTTTTCCTGGATGCTGCATCTACTACCTTTTGAGACTATGCGGCGAGAGATTTAGCAGCGAAAATGATACAACTTGATCGCTGGGAAAGAATACTTACAACTTCTACGCTGGTTGATAGAGGTTTTTCGCACATGACATGCTTGTCGGCATCCATAGCCTTGATTGCCTGATCGGCATGGACGGTAGTAGCGGATGCAATCACCACCGCCTGCAATCCCTCGTGCTTTAACATGTCGTCGTAGCTTTTGTAGACCGATACCCCGAACGGTCCAAGATTCTGACGTGCCCATTCAAGCTCGATATCGTCAGGCGAACTAACAGCCACCAGATCGGCGTACGTGACTCTATCGAGGAAATTCATGGCATGGCGTTTCCCCATGCGGCCGAGGCCTGCACAGCCAACTTTCAACTTTGGGGGAGTCATGTTGAAAAAGTATTCAGTGTAGTGTTTTGGCTGTGAAGGATGAGGTTGAGTGCTTGGAGGTAGCAAAGCAATGGAGGGTGGAAAGAGGCCAACACCGTTCGACAAAGTCAATTCAATTTGCTGAAGAAATATAACGTTGCTTTGATGTTTTCAGCGACAAGAATAGCATGGCAAACATACTTTCTTGTCTTTCTATCCCTCTCTTTTATATCATTTACATATGCACATGTGGGGTAGAATACCCCCCTCCCCAAACATTGCAACGCATGTGGAAATGTCCACAGGTCGGAAATATCTTCTACTTCAAAGTCAAAAGGGAAACTTTCTCTCCAGCCAACGATATTCGTTTCCTTCTATCCAGAACTCGAAGAACCCCATTGTATCAACGGTCGTGAGCGATGAGGCTGATTAACGTCGCAAGCGAGTTGGTAAGCGGGATTTCTTTCCTCAGTGATTGAAATAGGCAAGTCGCGCTGACTGAGACTTGACCCTCTTAGCGCATGACTCGGGCATGGCAGTTCATGGTCACGGGAGACTCCACAAACCGTCGCCAGAGTCGAGAATACTTTCCCGAAGTGCAGAAGTGGCAAGTACCTGATTACGCCGGAAATCAGCCGGAGAGAGGTGTATGGAATCTGAAGCTCAACGCACCAGTCTCACTCAGAAATTACATGATTCATAGTGTCTTCGTCTTAGTGAATTCTTTTACACAAGTCGGCTTTGACTAGTTGACCTCTGAAATAACCATGGGGATTTACGACTAGAAAGCAGCCACAATGTGCTTCACCCGTTCGTCGGCTATCGTTTTGCGGGGGTCTTCGGGATTCCCGTTTGTTGAATGAACTTCATACGCCCTGCATGACAGATCACAAGTCGGAAAAGAAATCAGCCGCAGTCTGGCAAACGTCACAGATGCACGAAAAAGGAAATACTGGACGACCAGACCGCTGCAAGATGAGTGATAGAGTTTATGCGCGCAGATGCCATGGCATGCAGGTCATGGCAATCCTAATCTTTCTCACAGAGTCAAATGGCCCCCTGCTTATCAGTTGAGAAGTTGTGAATGGGAGGAAGCAGGAAGTTATTTATGTAATTTCACTGTACAGTATTGATTTAGATATACATCTTCTAAGTCTCGTCAACCCAACCCCAAGCTTTTTTAAGATGAGTTTGAGCAGTGGCCGTCGGCCAAGCATGAGCCTGTTCCGTGGTAGTCAGCACGTTCAGCAAAGCTACCTGTTCATCGCGGTCTGTAAACCGATCTCCACACATGGCAACACCCATACACGCTGTAAACATTCCTGGCATCGTAAGCTGGTTAGAAAGTGCCGTGCCACACAGTTCTTTTATCTGCGACTTGATTTCATCCTGTAGGAAGCTGTTAGGTACTCGTGGCAAAGTTTTGAACCAATCAATTACGACAAGCATGGAATATCTACCTCCATCTGCTGCTGAGCCTGCTTCTGACTCGGTCCGATTCGCGGTAGGGTTGGGTTGTAGCACATCAGTAAGACACGTGCAAAAATGCTGTGAACAACCCCGATCACTGCAAGGTTGTCAACATGGGTGTACATGAAGGTGGGTATAGGCCAAGAACTGACCGATTGCATGACTGAGGTAGCAGATTTCGGGGAAGACTTCTCCGACCGACTGATCTGGTTCACGGTAGGACAACGGCAGAAACGACAAAGGCCGCGAGTCCAGCCACTGTGCATCATAATCCTTAAGCTTGTTGTAATTACTTATAGTTTGTTCGTCCTGGTTGAAGCAGAACTTCGTAATTTCAGCACAATTAACAATTATACGATTTGCCCATGTATCGTCATCGGCTGGGCTGAACGAGCGGTCGATGAAGCTGTGGTCAAGCTTGGTTTTCACGGGTCGCTGATTCACAAATGCCATGTAGATCTCTTGCCTTAAGCCAATCCAGAATGATGCTTGTCGTAAGCTGCTTGCGACTGAAGTCGACTGTGTGTTCATAAACACTTGTATTCCTAGTAGATGACCTTGGTAATCGGTGCCAACGAGTGGTACTATATTGGTAGAAGTGAATTAGTACAGTGGCCAAACTTATATTAACCACCAATAGCTATTCAGCACGAATCCCAGAAACAAGCATAGAAAAGCAATGAATTACCCTCTAACTCCTCCAATGTACGTAGTAGGATAGTCGCTGCGAGCAAATCGTCGTTGGTTAGAGCCGAAGCATCATCGGAAATGGTCGTTAAGTGCTTCAAGCATTCTTGGTGATATCGATCCGACGCATATTCATCAAAATGCCCCGTTATGCTTAGGTGCCGAGAAGAGAGTGCGAAAATAGCATTCAATAATGTTGGGCACGTTATGGCTCGCTTGGGGACCTCGTAGGCGAAATGATGGCCTTTGGTATCGCATAGGTCAAACTAGTTTGAACAATGTCAGAACCCCAGTGCGAGGTGTGTCTAGGAGAAATTTTGATCACAGAGTCAGAACATGACACTTACCCAATGACACATATGATCGATATAGTGTTTCATTAACCTTACTTCGTAGTCCTGCTTCAGAGGAAACGCTGTGCACTTTTGCGTTAGGTTCGGACCTGCACGGCCTAACAAGGACCCCGCAGGTATATCAGAGAATAACTTTGTTCTATGTGATGCTTCAGCAGGGGAAGTTTCAAGATTGTGCGCGTCGTCGGTGGACAAAATTTCAAGACCTGGCGTCGCTATCGGGAGAAGTGTCGCGGGACTAGATTCGAGAGCTGATGAAAAAAGATCATCATGATGAGACGCTGAGAAGGTCTGTCCAGGAGACTCCAGGTTGCAAGATTCATCCTCTGTACTATAGAAGGCTCTGAGATCCTGAGTTTCATCGACAAAGCGAACTAGAAGATCGTTGTCAACACTCCTCGGCATGGTAGATAGATGTCAAGATTTAACCTACCTCGATGACTACTCTTCACCCATATCTGGTCTCTGCTGATCTTTAGCCTTTGGAGATAATATGTTAGCTTCTTATGCTGTTGAAACCATCATGGGAGATCAAAAGGTCATGCTTACCCTTTGGTGTGTTTGAAACGAACATTAAGACCACGAACGCATTTCTTCCCAGCTATTGTACATCGAGAACAACTAGGTTCGGAATTGTCGCCTACCAAAATTGATCAAGTTAATTTCTAGTAAAGTTTTCCATCCATGTGGGGGCGGGACATGTGGGCCCTATACAGAGAACAGGCAAGAGTGGTGGAACAGTCGAAGAATCAAGTAATAAATGTGTACATACACTTGTAATGTCGTTTTCGGCAGTTCTAGTGATTTCACAGCGCATTATCAGCAACCCAGAATGTCACAACCAACAGTGTTGAATCCGAAGCACGAATGACGTACAATGCAACCCATGATCACATCCCGGCGGGTCCCAGACAATCCCTTCCCTTCCTCGACAGGACAGCTCAACAATCCTCAGCCGTATATGCAGAACCGTGGGGCTGATGATGTTGGCCAGTATGGACGAAGACAATGCCAATGTCGAGAAAGGGAGAAAATGCACGGTGCGGGGGTGTGAGGGGATAGTTGCCTTTTATAGCGCAAAGAGGCAATCTTTCGCGCTGCTTTGACTTTTCGGCTTACCCGATTGGGGGGTGCTGGGGAAGAGCAAAGGCCGTCCCAAGCCTTGCTTCCACCCTCTCGTGCCTCCACAATCTTTTCCCGACGTCTCAACCCCACACTATCGCTGGTTTGGGGCGTGTGATTGGGCTCGGGGATGCTGGGCATTTGAGAGATATGGGGAAGTGGAGAAGTGGGTACTGCCCGTCAATTGCCGTGGCTGTTAATAATATATAAGATGTAATTGGAGTCCTGTTGTCGCATTGATTGTTCAGGACGAAGACTCTCTAAAAGTCTCTCTACTCTACTTCTGCTAGAATAATTTCAGACATCATTTTTATTCTTTAACGTGCTACTTTTTTTTGTCTTCCAAGATGGGCACTTACACAACCGAAAAGGGCGACGGCGATGACTCCCTTGGAAAATCCATCGAAGCCGAAGTAGTCTTGAATCCGGAGCTGACATTGGAGCCCTATGGCCCTTCTGGTACCGTCATTACATTTTTGACTTGTCCCTCGTAATATTAACCCTTCCTAGGCTTTCGGGGTATCTTCACCTCGCGATATGTGGCCATGTGTGCCGCTTTCTCAGCCATTGGCGGCATGTTATTCGGTTATGAGTGAGCAAGCCCACACCTCTATACCACGCAATCCTCTAATCAGCGCCTTAGCCAAGGTGTTATATCTATAACCCTGGTCATGCCGCAGTTCCTGGAGAGGTTCCCCCAGGTCTCAAGCACCTATGCCGGTGGTGGATTCTATAAGGGTCTGCTGACTGGCATGATCGAGCTGGGCGCCTTTATCGGTAAGGCCTTCTCCCACTTCAAATTTCACTGGAGGGGCGAAGTTGACGTTTCCAAACAGGTGCTCTTAATCAGGGCTGGATTGCTGACAAGATTTCCCGTAAATACTCGATCTTGGTTGCAGTCTCCATCTTCACCTTAGGCTCGTCACTCCAAACCGGTGCGATAGATTATGGAATGCTCGTTGCTGCTCGTTTTATTGGAGGCATCGGGATTGGCATGTGAGGCCCTCTGTTTCGCTTCGTCTCTTAGTTTCTGCTAATTCATCAAAGGTTGAGCATGGTTGTTCCACTCTATATTTCCGAAATATCGCCACCCGAAATCCGTGGGACTCTTCTCGTCTTCGAGCAATTTAGCATCGTATTCGGCATCATTGTTTCTTTCTGGATTACCTACGGAACGAGGCAGATAGTATCCAGCTGGTCTTGGCAATTGCCGTTCCTTCTACAAATTATGCCCGGTTTGGTACTTGGATTTGGAACCTACTTTCTTCCGTTCTCTCCTCGATGGCTCGCGTCCAAGGGTCGAGAAGATGAAGCCTTGGTTAATCTTGCAAAGTTAAGGGAGCTCCCCACTTCTGATAACAGAGTCCGACAAGAATGGATGGAGATTCTCGCCGAAGCAACCTTTCAGAAGCAGGCTTTGGAAGAGCGTCATCCAAGCCTAATGACCCGCACAACTATCAACCGATTAAAGCTCGAGTTAGTTTCTTGGACGGACTGTTTGAAACCTGGCTGCTGGAGAAGAACTCATGTTGGAGCCGGGCTTATGTTTTTCCAACAGGTATAGAGCATGCAACAAAACGGCGTACGATTCATTGCTAATGATTCTGTTTAGTTTGTCGGAATCAACGCTTTGATCTATTACTCTCCAACATTGTTCCAGTAAGAAAACTCTCGCAATTAACGTCTTTTATATGCTGATCAATGTGAATTAGAACGATGGGCCTTGATTACGAAATGCAGTTAATCATGTCAGGTGTACTCAACATTACCCAAATGATCGGCGTCCTATCTAGTCTCTGGACTCTCGATCGTTTCGGCCGACGTACTATTCTACTCTGGGGCAGCATTGGCATGTTTATCCCACATGCGATTATTGCCATCCTGGTAGGGAAGTTCTCTAGCGATTGGCCATCTCACCGTCCCGAAGGCTGGGCTAGCGTAGCATTTTTACTGGTGTACATGATTTCTTTTGGAGCCAGTTGGGGTCCGGTGCCTTGGGCTATGCCGGCTGAGATCTTCCCTTCTTCACTTCGTGCAAAAGGAGTCTCTATCTCGACCTGTTCAAGTGGGTATTCTTTCCACGGACTGTCAGTGATTCATACTAACTTTACCAGATTGGCTCAACAATTTCATCATTGTAACTTTTTCCGATCAAAATGAAAGATTCTTCCACTAACAGAATACAGGGCTTGATCACACCCCCATTAGTTCAGAACACGGGCTTCGGGGCATACATATTCTTCGCCGTCTTTTGCCTCGGGTCCTTTGCATGGACATACTTCTGCGTCCCAGAAACTAACGGTAAGACTCTCGAAGAGATGGACGAGGTGTTCAAGGACCGTGGCAATGCCGAGGACACGGCGAGAAAGAATTATATCTTCTCCGAGATTGTAAGAATTAGAGCTGTTCCCATCGAGTAGGTAACTAGATGTGCCATAAGAACGCGAGTATGAGGTGTTCGTAAGAGCTGGTTCATAACGCATGCAACACTATCGTAACCCTTACCTAGTTTGAAATTTGTAACGTGCTTATCTGAATTAAATATTTTTGATGTCGTCTCAGGATGTTCTACGTGTTATGTCATTGACACTGGTCGGTGTGAATGGATAAATATTTCGGTTATTGCCGATGCTTGGTGAGGAGGACTGTCGGTGTTTTATGCCGCTCTTAGCTGCTGCCGCAAAGAATCTTGCATCTATTAATAATACGGGCATAGTGATCTATATGCTCTATCCTCCCCCATGCCTCGGGGGAGAAAAAGAGAAAGGAAAAAGACGGAGTCAGCAATCACAAACAAAGTTTATAAGGTATGTACCGAGTGACAGCCTCAGGGCCTATTATTTGTTGATGGTCGTTCTGTATTGCGCATTGATGATTGACCGTTGGAAGAGGCTGATGTATTCTTCGCTCATTAGCAACATTAAATCAGCCAACGAACGACGAAAAGCTTTTCGTGCTTATATCAAGCTTCTGACAAGACCTTCATGTTATACTCAGCATTATGGCATCCCCGGCCCTTCTCTATATTTCCCTCCGAAGTGTGAAGCTACCCGGGTAAGCATTGGCGCGCAGTGGATCCCGCGGCGAAAAAGACGACTTCGCCGGCCGCAGCAATCCAATAAGCGACGCAGGTTTCGCGGCAAGTTCACAGAGCTGCCGAGCGTCCCATGCCCGACCCAGACCCTCAATCCCACTTCCCAAGAAAAAACTCGGTTTGGACGGTCACAACCGGCGGTGTTGCAGCTCATAAAACTGTTTGGCTTTCCCGGCCATGCCTAGCTGCTGCGAGTTTTTTTCTCTTTTTAAAATTGTGTGGCCGTTCTTTCGCAATCTTTGCTATGACCAGGGTATTATTTTCATGTGTACAAAGGTTCCCACTTAGCTGCCGCTACTATACGAAACCCGTAGATCACTGACCACCATGCTCTCTTCCGATCATTCGGACTTGGAGAAGTCATCGGCTCTTCCGCAATTTACGAGCTTGTCCACTACCCGTTGCAATTCTCCCGCGCCCGAGCCTGGGTTTCTCTCCGCAGAACCCAACCTTGTTGATGGCCATGTTAGCACCCGCGAAGTCGACGACGACACGGATGTGGATAAGCATCCTCTACTGAAGCTTCCTACCTGGCGCAAGAGTGTCATTACCTTTGTGGCTAGTTGGATGACATTCGCAAGCACCTTTTCCAGTGCCGCCTTATTTCCTGCCGTGCCAGAAATTGCAGCCGACTTTGGAACGTCTGAAGAGATCATCAATGTTACCAATGCCGCCGTCTTCTTGGCAATGGGAACGTCGACGCTTATTTGGGGGCCCTTGGCTTCGGTAAATCGAATCTGCCCAGAAATGTTTTGTTCTATCGAGCTAAAGTTCGAAATAGATTATCGGAAGGAGGACAGCATATATTATCTCAGGGTTCATGCTGTTCGTTTCGTCAATCGGTATGGCTGTCGCACCGAATTTGGCCACGTTCGTCGCCATGAGGTTATTAGCAGCATTTGAAGGGACCTATTTCATGGTTGCTGGCCAGACTATCATTGCTGATTTGTTCATTCCAGTATGTTGCCGTGGTTTACTATGAGCGACATGCTAATTTGTCCAGACGAAAAGAGGGACTGCCGTAGGGTTCTTCATGTCTGGAAGTGTGATGGGACCAGCACTTGGGCCTTGTCTTGGTGGCATCATCACCTCTTATGCCTCATGGCGTATACTGTTTTGGACACAAACAGCTATGGTGGGCATTGGCTTCATCTTGTCCGTGTTTTTCGTTCCGTCGGTCAAGACACCATCCTCAGAGGTCGGTGAGAGTACCAAGAGACCAAGCATGCTTACGATGGAAAACTTGGCAAAGTTCAATCCGATCAACACCTTTAAGATGTTGCGGTACCCAAACATTCTCCTCACAGTATGTTGTCGTATCTATGTAGTGATTACATTCTCTGACTTCGATACAGGACATCGCATGTGGCTTCCTCGCCTACCCACAGTACTCTTTGCTTATTGGGCCAGAATATGTGATTAATCCGCGCTTTCATCTGAACGGCTCTGCCGTTTCCGGCGTCTTCTACTTTGCTCCTGCTGTAGGCTTTCTAACAGGATCTTTGATTGGCGGCAAATTCGCAGACATCACGGTCAAGAAATGGATCAAAAAAAGAGGCATGCGTTTGCCGCAAGACAGACTGAATAGTGGTATTTATGCCTTCTTCATTGTTGTACCCGTTGCATACATGATATATGGATGGGTGTTGGAGAAAGAGGTTGGTGGGCTTGCAGTACCCGTGATCTCAATCGCATTTACAGGTTTTGGTATAATGGCTGCATTCAACAGTCTGAATACATACTGTGCAGGTATGTGGTGTTCTTTTCCGAACTCAAAGTTTTTTTTAACTTCGTATAGAGGCAATTCCTGCCCACCGGACAGAGATTATGTCAACCAAGTACTTCATCCAATACGTATTTGGAGCTACGGCAAATGCAACATTTCTCCCCCTCGAAAAGAAAATTGGTATTGGACTTGTTTCTACCATCGGTGAGCTGGTCTGTAATAGTATCGTTGTACACCGCTAATAGATATACTCAGGCGCCGTGCTCACAATTTTGTCTGGTTGCATTGTTATACTCGTCGCTAAGCGTGGACTTGTCATGCAACGGTGGGTCGAAAAAAGCCGCACAAAGAATTGATGGGTTTCCAGTGAATTGGAATAAATGATGAGCCAAGGCGCCGCATTCCAACTGGACAATCTGTCCATATTTATTCTCACATCTTACGACTGCTATATATTTTGCAGAAGCGACAGTAAACTATACTAGGGACAGCACCCAGCGATAATGCAAGTAAGCGATGAAGTCAGAATGGAGTCATCCAAAAGATGGTTGGATTTGAGACGATAATGAGCCTATCTAGAGGTCTATCATGATCCGTTGGGCCAACTATATATAAGTGAACTATCCTGCAGATAGTTGACAGGATTTGGAAAGTCGAAGAGGAACTCTGCTTGAGTCAAGAAATCCTGCATAGGCTGTTCAAGTAAGGCCATCTCTGTGGTGAGAGGATTCAAAGTCATATCGAAAGCCATTTCCGTGTTGGAAATTGGTGCTGGAGCAGAGAGATTATTCGTGGTGGTCCTATTGTTTGCTTCGAGGAATTCAAGAACTGCACTTCTGACTAAATCCAAGTGTCCACGGAATTCCATAGCTGATAAGTTGCCGCCATTGGCCATGCTTTGCAATAGTTGGGCGAGGGACTCTAAACGTTCGTTATCCTTGTTCTCGGGATCTGAGGCTCCAGATATAGCGAGGATAACAGCGGATGAGAACAAGTATTGCGCATCAAAATATCCGAACGTGGACAGGGTGCCTTCTGTCCATAATTGAGTTAGAAGTTCACTCGAATGTCGTGCTGCGTGTAAGCATGCCTCGGCGAGTGTAGAAGTTATAGGGGTCGCCTCGCTCGCGGGAGTTGGAGCTGGCGAAACTGTGCCACGTGATCTCATGAATACGTGTAGAAGAACAGGTCTAGTCGCCAGAA
Organism: Coleophoma cylindrospora; assembly: GCA_003369665.1. Lineage (NCBI taxonomy): Eukaryota > Fungi > Ascomycota > Leotiomycetes > Helotiales > Dermateaceae > Coleophoma > Coleophoma cylindrospora. Next base: position 162,845 of record PDLM01000020.1, read on the forward strand.
TGACACACTGCAATTCAGTCAATAAGCTAGTACCATACAGTGTAAAGAGTTCGTCGGAATGCAGGACATTGAGCCAGATTAACTAAGCAAATTAATACTTACTTGGTTGAATGACAAGTGCAAAGAGACGATGTGTCGTATATTCGGCGCGCTAGTTGTGTTCAGTCGGACCCCATCATGTAACCTCGCCATCCACGCCTTGAGATCGCGGAGTACCGCTTGCACACTTTGTACAAAGGGCGGAGGATTGCGTCTACAATATATTTTGCTCAAGATGTCTCCAGTTATGGTCGCTAGGTTTACGCTTGCGATGATGTACTCTGGATCGGAGAATTCCTCTTGTTCTTTGAGAGATAATCCCCCCATTGTCGGAAGATCTACTGTAACATCTGAGATACGGAGCTTTAATGGCTGGCTCAGTTTCGACGCCCACATATTTTCACAAATGTATATGGTCCACCAAAGTCGAATGCGATGTTGTCGTGCAATTGGTTCAATCGCAACTGATTGAGGAAGGTTGTTATGCATACCGAGAGTCATTCCCAAACGAAGAGCCGATCCAATCCAGAAGTATGCTGAATTTCGACGATTCATGTTATGAGAATAAAAAGACTACAAAGTCAGCATCAAACATAAGGCATAGTCATGACGATCTTACCAATAGAATTAGAGCTTCAATGTGACCCAGGTTAGCCCGCTCCGGAAGTACTTGAATAAGACTGCATGAATGGGTGAAATACGGCAGACCTGGAAACTCATCGGGTAGTGTTGTCATCGACATCCTGGAGTATACCTCACCCAGGGCGAACAAGGCAAAGAGCTTGCATGTTACCACAGAATCCGAGAATGACGGACTTCGGTATGCTTGATCTAGCGATGCCATCGTTTCCTTTGGCAGCACCACGTGAAACGATCGATTTACATTAGCAAGTGCAACCTTGAGCAGGAGCTCCGCCTGCGTTCTGCTTGGCCATACAGCCTGACCTGCAGCCGGCGAAGACAATTTTTCATCGTGAACATAGTGTGTCCTCGGAACATGGGGAACATTCTGGTGACCAGGTGACAGTGACTGACGGAAACGTGTGGCAAACGCCGTGCATGCCGCCTCACCGATGTAGATAGGAGGAGTGGTGACATCGTAGGGCACAAACCATGCTCGCTCGTGGATGAGAGGATTGCTCACAGCCTCCTCGGGCTCTGTGTCGAGATTTGGCTCCCATGTGCTAGACGAGGCAATTGCGGAAGATGCCCGCGAGGATGAGTGAGCTGCGACGGCAATACCTCGCCTTAGTTGCTCGTTCTCAGCCAATACTTCCTTTAGAAAACTAAAATCCAACGTGAGTACTTGTACACAGACAACGCAGTCAGTCACATCACCTTTCTGCCACTTTAACCTGGCGGTTCCTGGTCTGGTAGATACACTGATCAACAGTGCCAGCTTTAAGACATGCAGTACAAGGACTTCCTCCGCTGCATCTGATCTTGCGCACGTGACAGTGACGGCAGCTGTGGCTATATTAGCAGGGGATAAGGTAGTATCAAAATATGCTCACGCGACAGATTTCTTCCTAGAGGATAGAGTCTTGTGGTTATTGCCCCGGATCTGCACAGATTCGATCACGCCGCCGCCACGATTCGGGCTGGGGGGTTCCTCAGAACCGTGTTCCGGCATCACGACCTCCAAAAGACAGGATATGGGCAGCGTAACAAAGCTGGAGCACAGCTACTCGCCGACACATTTGCTACATCGAGGAAGAGGGAGGTGAAGAGGATGGGCTTGATTCTTGGCGGCAAGCGGCAAAATGTCACTGTCAATGCGATGTAAGTATGATTCACCTCTCGAGTGTTGCCCATTTCTCGGTTTGTTTAGTACTGTTTGCCCATTTTGGATTAGTGCGCGGCAAAATCTACCGATATGCCGACGTCCTGGCCCGGCAAGATTCGCTTTTCTGCCGCTGAGGCGGGCATCATGAATCAGCATAGCTCTAGACATCTATTATGGGGTATGAATCGTGAACTGGATCGGAAATGTCTATTTATGACGGCGAGATACTGCCGTACATGTTCATGTAAGTCTCTCCTGGAGTTTCTTTAATCCTTTTCTGCTTTCCATCATGGCTTCTCGCTTGTCCAATCTACCCAAGGTTTCCGAGGATGTCGCTTTTAGTATAATGCGACAGGCGCGAGCAGATACACATTCCCGAAAAGTCTTTTTAAGCGCTGGTGTATATGGCGATGGAGACGGAAAGCCTTGGGTTCTGCCTATTGTTCGAAAGGTAGAAGCACCCCCCCCCCC
>PDLM01000021.1:0-102256 GCA_003369665.1 Coleophoma cylindrospora
ATTTCGACGACCTGTTCAAGGAGCTCAGCAGCCTTCTTTGACTGCCCATTAGCCATATAAGCTCCAGCAAGTTCGTGCTGTGATTCTAGGAGTTCAGGATGCACCAGATCGAGTGTTCTCGTCCGGATCTCCACGAGATTTTCAAGGACTAGAATAGTCTCCTTAGCCTTTCCTAGACCTTTAAGGCATTTACCGCGCAAATCTTGGATTCTCAAATATGAACCAGCTTCGCTACTCAAATTACCCGTGTGTTGACAGAGTTGGTCGATGATAGGTGCTGCCATTGAAAATCTCCGCATTCGTATTAATAGTTTGGAAATATGGAATAATAGACGGTGATACTCGATAACAGGCTCATCGAATTGAAAGCAATGGCTAGTATTAATGCAACTTTCAATGTGAGGTTGCAACTTTCTCCAGAACGCGTGTTCACTGACATCTCCTCGAGCTGATAACGCGAGGGTTGCCGCAGTTGAGAGCCAACCTTGTTTTAGTCGACTTGGATCGTCTATGCGGTGTATCGCCCATTCTTTAACCAGAGGGTGTAACGTTATATCGTTCATGCTGTTGATACTCACAAGAGATAACTTCAACAATTGGCTCCGACTTTTGCGAAACTTTTGTGTATGAAACTTGCCATTTGCCTTGCCTTGCATGAAACAAGGCAGTTGAGAGACATGCCATTCAGACAGCCCACACCAATCTTCGTCGTCGGTTGGTTCAGTGATATTCCTCGATAAATTCCACGCGTTCTCAAATATTTCTTCTGGTACTCTGTCGAAATGTACAAAGGCTAGAAACTGGAGCAATTCCAAGGAACCAGTCCCTTCACCTCCTAACGAAATCAGAAACTTTGCTGACATCTCAAGTGTTGCATGAACAGATCCGTATAGAGATTTGGCCTGGTCTGGTTCCCATTGTAGCAGTTCTTTAAGCTCTTCTTTGAATACATCAGGATAATCTTCTAGACTGCATAGCCCTTCCCGGATATATGCACCGGCATGCACTAGAGCGAGTGTGTATGAATTGAGTATTTCGACGACTCTTTGCGCAGCAAGTTTTCCACTTTCACGTATACTGCTGTCATCAAGTATCCCAGAGGTATTTAGAAGTAGAGATATGGCCTCTTCATCACTTAGACTTTGCAGTTCCTCGTACCCTACAGTTTCATGGACATTAGACTGAAGGTTGCGCGAAGTAATAATGATACTTCCTCTGTTCCCGGCTGGAAAGTAGTGCGCATAGTCTTCCAAAAAATTGTCGGCGTTGTCCAGGATAAGTAGCCAGGTGTGATTCGTATTACTAAGCCACCTCTTGACTGCTGGGATGCTTGTTTCCGCCATCTTACATTCAGAAGCAATGTTGGCAAATCCGTGCTCCGTGGCTTCTTTACTGCTAACGTCAACCCAGAAAACACCCCAGAAGCTGAGAATCAATATTAGCTTCGTTAAAGCTATTCAAAGGTCCGGGAGTAGACTTACTTTTCTCGGTTGTCATCAGCGAATTTTAGACAGACCTCGCTCTTCCCTACTCCACCTAGGCCGCTTATGACGAATCTTCGCTGAATCTTGCTTGTCTTAAGATGCTGAGATGTGATGCAGAGTTTTTGCTGCAGCCGTGTGCGGAGGTCATCGTGGCCCGTGAAGAATTTGCTTACTTGGCGAGGAACTAGATAGTGTTCGTTTGGGGGAGAAGCTAGATCTTCAAGTCAGAATCTACTAAGTCAGTCTCTCTGTGGAGTCGTTTTATGACGCCGTATTGAATTGGGAAAAAAATATAGGAAGAGACGGCTTCCCGTCGACTTAGAACCAATTACACTAGCTGAGCTCATATAAAGAAGGCAGATCAATGAGACTTGAATTGTCTACTTTGATCAAAAAATACCTGAATTACAGCCAATTCATGCATGTAAAGGGAATCAACCCGTCTGTCGCCCAACGCCTTGGAAGCTTGAAGCCTCGGACGAGACTTCATCTGAACTCAAAGTGACTAGCCCTGCACGACGTGCTCGAGCTTCTTGCATGTCCGAGATAGGCTTACCTTTGACCGCTTCAGACACAAATTTCCGTATCTGCTGGGCAATCCTGGAGTATCCAGCATCATCTCGAGTACTAAATTTACACATATCCATGTGATTCGCGGGAATGCCAAAACTCTTGACATGGAACCCATCCATGCAAGCTGACTGCTGTGGCACAACCTAATACTCAATCAATCAATATGTGACTGTGTCTCTTGCTGAAGCCATTTGCATACCATTCCAAGGGCTGTGGCAATCTCTTCCCAGATGCAAACCAACGGCAATTTCTCGCTCACCGAGCTGAACCCACGCCTTTGTTGCTCTAGCACGTCAGAATCCACCTTCAGCGTATTTATGAGTTTGTCATTTGGTTCTCTCCAAGCAACCCAGGCCATCTTCCTAACAATGTCACCCAACGGAGCCAAATCGCTCCCTCGATGAGGTGTGCCGAGAAATATTACGCCGTTTGTGCTCGGGAAAATGGTACCAAGATCAAGGTCTTGCTTATTGAGAAAAGTAGAGTTCGCTTGAATTAGAGCCTAGATTTAATAAAGGTCAGTTGATAATGTTGACAATATTCCATAACGTTTCTTACCTGCTTTATAACCAGCCCGCCCAAGCTATGTCCAACAAATACTATAGGACGCTGTTGTTCTTCAAACCGTAAAGAGGCAAGATCGTGCAACAAGTTCTCGGCATGGCTGAAGACACTATTCTGACTAGTGAATTCGGTGATCTTCGCAATTTTGGAGTCATAGCCCCACTTGTTGCCTTGTCAAAGTTTTGCCTGGTGTAGGTGCTAGTACAGAATCAAACTTACTGTAATTATTCTCACATTTTTCATCCACAGCTCCTTTGATAACAAGTCTTCAGGCCAGAAGACATTTTCTTTCAGGCCGTTCGTCTTGTTGGCCTCCTTCGTCCATGTTGCTCTACGGTCACCTCGCAATCCATGCACAAATACAACGTCTGCGGCAATTTTGCCTTCCCCTTCCGACACAACGAGCGCTCCATGCTCAACCATGATGTGATACAGGAGGATTTCTCAAACAGGATATAGCGGCATATTGATCTACTGTCAGCAAACAGATGTCGGACTGTGGTGAGATGACGATAAAGCGGGGAAGGAAACATGGCTGGGTCGCCGCCGAGCTGATATCTGGGATTACATCACGTGCGATGCTACTCATATTGTTTGAATGTTGATTCGGTGAATCGCCGTTTAACAGAAATAAAAGCAGCAGCTGATACCGTCGGGCATCAACATGATGATAAGAATGTACTGGCCGAGCAAGGCTTGGTAATATGCCTTATCCATAAGGGTTAAGAGTTTACTGGAGGACGCCAGGATTGAAGCCGACTATAGTACTAGCTATTCGAAATTTATTGTTGAAGAGAGTGCCGCCTGCGACACCCCGCAGCCTTATAAAGCAAGCGCAACAAGATTTACTAAGCTCGCACTACGAGTTCTCGATCTATTTGTCAAACAATTATTGATGAGTAGCACAAGGCCAGATGCATATTCTCTGTTGTGTGAGCCCAGGATTTGCCTGTTTTAGGCACCATCTCTAGATGGATCTAGCTCTACACAGGTCAATCGAATATACCGTTAAAAGTTGATAAAATATCTTTTGAAGGAAGTGGCAATTACGCTTTTCCACGTGCCAAGTTTATGTTATAGCTAAAAAAGCCGGATCGTGAGTTAGTAAATCCAGTGATACTGTTTGGGTTGTGGCAGCTGAAATTTTGCTTGAGATCCTTGCACGCGTAAGTCCAATCACAACCCTTCATGCCAAGCTGAGCAACCATTACAAAGTCGTCCAATAAAAGCCAGTTCTCGGTGTCCAAATATGGTACTACAATGCAGCCACTTTAACAAGTCTATGAATAGGAGACATTGAACTGCAGTTTTATTTGGCTTGGGAATCTAATATAGGCAATGCTAGTTTTCCTTGTAGGATTGGATACTGGTCCTCTTTCAGTTCAATACCGAACCATTTCCTCATTATCATAAGTCTTTCTTCTTCGGTCTCAAGCTTTTGCTCTATTTCAAGCTTTCCAAATCTCCATACAGTCAACCTATCATCCACCAATTGGACCGAGCCAGCAAGTTCGGGTACTACTAAATCTCCGTCCTTTGTGGAATCTATAACATGATCCTCTGCAGTTACCTTGTTGAGAATCAAAGCGTCTTCCTTAAGTAACAGCACTCGTTTAATCGTTAGGCGGCTCGACAAGTAGCTATCTTCAGCCTTCGCAAGCCACACATTCATGATTTGCAAATCTTCACAAAACCACTCTGACTCGGGGGAGAAGATATAGGATTGCATCCACTCTTCATCTTCCGGGCGGTGCTTGTACTCAAAAATCCAGGTCATCAGTCCAGAACTCGATGCTCGGTTGGGTACTACGCTCGCCAGCGATGTAAACCTCAATCTCACAATCGAAGTCGGAACACTCTCGAAAACCACCACCGGGCCCTGTGGGTCCAGAAGCACAGGCTGAGTAATATGGTGATATTGAGGATCAACCACAAATTTCTTTCCCTCAATCGTAACGATCAGAATGATATGGCTCCAGCCGTGAAACCCCACACCAGGATTCCCTGCCATCGAGGGCCCGATCCTCGCCGCGGTGAAATACAGATCATAGCCTAGAGATCGGATAACTGCGGCGAATAGAGGGACAATCTCAAGACAATGGCCCCCTAGTTTCCGAACCACCAGTTTTTCAACGATGTCGGTGAGCTGTAGCGAAGGCTGCGGCTGTACAGAGTAATGGTTGGCTAAGCTGCCCCAGGGGATCTTGGAAGTATGAAAACGAATAAGCGCTTTAAGGACGGTCAAGCGTCCATCGGTTGTCAACAGCGAGTGCTCAATGGCATGTAGTTTAAGTTCACCATCGGAAACATGCTGAAGATAAGTCTCTAGTTGTGTTGGTGAAAGTGGTGCTAATGGCTCATTGCCGGTCCATATAGGTGGCTCCATTGCGTTGATCGAATAAGAGAAGTGTGCTGGTCTAGTAATGGCACCGGGTATTCTTTCGTGGTGATATGTAACTTGTATCTAAGCATGTGTGACTTTTGGTAAGACGCAGTCGATGTGGTCTTCATAAGCGCTAAAAGAGGTCACGTCCATTACCCCACTTTACTCAGGCACGACTTGCTTACATATAATGATAATTGTGTTACCGCAAGGTATGTTAGAGTCTAATCTTCAGCATTGCCTAGTATATGTATTCGTGTTCACGTTATATCGATTAAGCACTGATGCTTGCTCGTCTATCCAATGCCCCATTGTTCTCCCCCAGTAGAGGACTCTCCTCATCGGTTATTGTCTTTGTAGGAGTCGCGGCGGTCGTATTCTTTTGCAGCGCGGACCAAAGTGTGCTTACAATGACAATCGCCCCACCGAAGAGACTCCATCGGCTCGGGAGGACGCCCCAAATACCCCAATCAAAGGCCAGCGCAAACAGTACTTGCGCATACATTATACTAGTTGCCTTGCTGCTTCTATCAAGCTGAAGACCAGCCGTCAGGAGGAACTGAAGAATGAATCCCAAGACACCCAGAAGCAGCAACAAAGTCCACTCTCGTGGGCCATGGGGCATCGTAAATCCAATACCAGGTATGACAAGGAGTGCCGCTGCAGAACCAACCGTGCCGAGAATGGCAAAGTAGTTGACCGACATAAGAGCGTGAGCCCTATTGCCAATCACTCTGATGGTGGTATAAGCACCCGATGAGCCAACGACCCCCAAGATGGAGATTGCAATAGCAAACAGCCTCTGAGCAGAGGTCACATTATCAACATCATCACCCTTGCCGGTGTCAATATTGTCTTCAACTTTGCCAAAGATACCCGCTGGATGCGCAATGATGACAACCCCAAGGAAGGCCGCCAGCCCGGCCAACATCTCCTGTCGGGTGAACTTCTCCGTCAAGAATACCGAGCAAGCCCACGCTGTCACAATAGGAGCCAGGAACCTAAAGACAGTGGCTTCGGCCAGCGGGAGATAATGCACCGAGTCTGGAAATAAACGTTAGTTGTACACACCGGCAATTTGTAGTGACTTACAATACAAGCAGAACAGCCCGAAGAATCCAAAGAGCGATCGCAAAATGAGCCAGCCTCTAACGGCGGGGTTTCCAAGAGGGAAATCGGGCACTTTGGTCCACCACATGTAGATATTGCTGAGCACAAAGGTCATGCCCATGCGCGCGAAGATCACCTGGTTGGTCAACGCCGATTCACGTTGTTCGGGGGTTTACCAACCTGAAAAGGGTGCATGCCATGACCGCCCTGCTGCAGAAACCGCACGATGGCATCCATAGACGAGCCAGCTACCTCGGAGAGTAGAATCAGGAGCATGCCTTTGTTGTTCTGCCATACTGATCGCCAGACGCTCGGCTTGGGCGGTGACAAGGGTACGGCGTCGGCTTGCGGGGGCGGGAGATCCCCGGATGGATCAGACATGGCGACGAGTGAGACTAGCTGAGGGATGGACAGGAGAATAAAAAGTATATGGCGGGAGAAACAATGGTGTTGCTCGGCGGCATAAATGGAGGCAGAAATTCTCGGTCTCCGCAATCGGTGGCACGGTTCATCCGCCAAAAGTGGGTGAGCTGGTGCCACAGGGTGGGCCGGATGACCTGATGTCCAGCGCTAAGGCTACCCGTCAGCCGACCTCTTTCTAGCTTAGCTATCCTCGATAATTGCTAGAGTCTATGGAATATATGTTTAACAGAAGGGGGACATCCTGTGATGAGGGGAGGTTTAGGGCTCGACCGAGCATAGATATACAATAAATGGTAGTATCAGCTTAGTTAATGAGTAAGATAACTTAAACCCCATCAATACCATATCATATTCTTGAGCGGCTTTGAATATTCCAGCTTCATATACTAGTTCGTATCTAGGATTGTCTCTATATACCAAGATGATGTATCCCACCTTTAGTCTTATCGTCGTTAGATGGGAAGTTCGTCACCAAAATTGCCTGTCCAATAGCAAAAGTGGAGAAGCACTTCGTCGAACTACTATCGCCCAGCCTCCCTGCCCAAATACACAGCTCATATACCGCTCTGCCCGAGGCTCGAACTCCAACCCCTCCAGAGGCTTGATTCTTTCTCGGGCTTACGTAGAAAGACTTCTAGGACTTTGGGGAGAAATAGACGAGAAGCTAGTACAACTCACGGCATTGTTCAAAGAGTTCACGAGGTCGGTTGTGATAGAGCTTGAAATGAAATACAGGGAGTTCATGTTCTAACCGTCATGGAATTTCAATCCTGTAGCTGGGTTTCTCAAGCAGCGGGAAACCATTAGTGCGATTTGGAAAGCCCGCTTTGAAAAGAAGGGCTGCGGTTGTACTTGTGACAAGAGGTTGCCCGAGACTTGTCTTGCTAGAACTGAGATATACTGGAGCGAAAGAAGTACGTACAGCAAAGTCCGTGATGAATGACAAATAAAGTGTCAATATTGTGCTTTTTCTACCCGAAAAGTTGATGAAGTCCTGTGTCATTAATCTCTCTTGTAACAAATTACTTCTATCTAGGATGATGCCTTTAAGAGGGTTTGAATTCTTCTGCTCATTATGGTCATTCAAATGTTAGGCCGAACTCGATTCATCAAATAATGATCCTCGGCATAGGCTCGTTAGACTCATAGCCCCCTTTTCTCTCATCGATCGTGCCACTCACAGTCCTACGCTCGCGGGTCCAATTCTCCAGGTATCCATCTCTCATGAGCAAAAGAAAGTGGAAGCCACATACGAACGCAAGTCGAGCACCGTACTCAATCCAGATTGCGGCACCGACCGAGACGAGAAGGCCAGTTTTGTCAAATTTCATCGTTGTTCCGAGTAGGAGGAACACCAACCCCGTACCAAGAACGATGGAAGTGGTCAACTTCCCCCAGAGCGTGCACAGGTTAATGAAGGTTGAGACATGTGCGCCTAGTTTGGAGAATGGTGTCGGCCTGGTTTCGTTGGCCTTAAACGACTGCACCAGAGCCATGTATTTATCTCGAGCGCAGTGCGGCGAGATGAAAAGAATCAATTCAAACATGAAAAACCCCAGCCCACGACCTAGAACGCCAATCAAAAAGCAAAACGCTACCACGTAATTTACACCGGGAGGCATTTGGCCCCATCGGTCGGACCCAAACCATAAAAATGCCGTCCATATAACTGCTGGTACAACCATGAGGCTGAATAAAAACAAGATACGGCTTCCTGACGTGCGAGCGTACAATATCTCGATTAATTTGATTCCAATCTGGCGAGTGCGTCTTTGGGTCGTTAGCGGCCAGTCGTGCATGCCGCAATCCAGCTCAATGTTCGTATGCTGAGGATGAGTGATTGCGACAAGTGGCTGCGTGGGGTTTGCGCTGCGGTTCACTTCATGAGTTGTGCTGTAAGAGATAGGACAAACATAGCGAAGCTTTACTCTTCGTGATGTTTCCTTCACCATAACGCACCGGAAGCCTCGGCCAGATTGGATCGAACTCCATGTGCTGCGGAATATAACCAAACATGCATTTGAAGTCATAGGTATACCAGTCGGTAGATCTTGTGTGATCAACCAGCATGTATTAGGTTCAATAGAGATGGGAACTTTTTCACTCCACGGGAGTTCTTGGTTGAATGTAAGAATGAGCAAGTGGCTAAACTTGCTGCTCCCGATGTTACAGCGAATTGAGCCGGCATCATATTGCAAGACCCCGGCGTGAAGCCGTGCAAAGCATTGGGAGTCTTGTATGTTGCATTCCGAAGGGAACGGCGGCTGCCATTCTTCCAAGCTACTCTCCTTGTCCACAAGCGCGTCTTCTTCACTAGACCCACCTTCATGCATCCTTTCGAGAGCTCCGTTCTTTCTAGATCCCTGGTAGGCCAGCATTTCCAGAGGCAAGTATCTCTGAGCTCGTAAGGTCGCTTTCAGTCGACCATCACTATTCAGAGGAGTTATCTCCCCGACGTTCATGTCGGTCATAATCGACAAGATGATATGAACATCATCAGGCTTTGAGGTGTGACGCTCCCCGATACCTGTCCACGTTGACACAAAGTTCTGCTCTGGACTTGCTGCAACGCGGTAGCCATCATCTGCTTTCATTATAGACGGCAAACTTCCCCACCACTCATATATGGAGTCTCGAATAGGAGTTGGTGCCAGATAATGCGCTGGGTGGGTATGTCGGCTGACTTGATGCGCGAAATATGGCTCGAAAGCGTCAAATATTCCATCGGCAAATAGAAAGTACAATTTCCTTGCTAGTGCTGCTTCTTGTAGCGTCCAGCATCTCGTACTCCACTCGGAAGTCAGAATCAGGGCGTAAACCTCATACATATCACGGCCACGGCGGGGGATTTTCTGCAGTCCAGCATCAAGAACCAGAACACTCTCACAGCACGCATAAATTCGAGCCATGGAGTCAATCGACTTCTGTCTGAGTGTTGCATCATCACTCGGAATGCACAGCGGATCAAGCCATATCCCTGGACGACGTCTGCGTGCGTCAGTCTGTGACAGCTTGTCGCTGATGTTCGGGATGTGAGGAGGGCCTGCTGATGTTTGCTTCACGTTGCTATTATTGGGTGAAAGCGTAGATCTCGAGGTGACGGGGATTTTGGAAACTGCCTTGAAAACCCGTTCGACTTGACAATGCGGTAGTTTGTTGTCAATGGATCCCAATCCCTGCGACCAAATGTGGGAGAGGCAAACATAATCCATATCGGCTTCGGCGGAACCAAGTAGAATTTGCCTGGAACCAGGATGTTGATCTGCATTGCGGTCAAAGTAAAGTACCGGAGTAGAGCCTTTTCTGAGGATTGAAGAGAGTTGATCGAGATCGGGACCTATTCTCTCACAATCTCCGTCGCATCGCGCAGTATGCACGACTTTTGAGCCGTCCACAGTATTTGCTACACACTCGAATTCGTTACATCGGCCATGAGAGATGCTTGGCATATTCTCCGTGCTTGACATATTCTCAATGCTTGAAATATAGTAAAAAGCACTCGCTGTGCAACGCGCAGCCATGGTGCGTGCCAGAGATGGACAGCGCCCTGACCGAAGGAATCGTTCTATAAGACAAGTTGGCTGTGGGAGCCGGAGAGCCGTGGCATACTGCTGGTAATGATACTTCACAGCTCCCGAATGCTCTATGAATTCTAAGAGAAGCGTGATTGAAAGGATCACCAGAGAAAGGCTGGACTCTCCAGGCGCATTGGGATCATGTAACAGTTTGACTTGCTGTCGAGTAAATATAAGGGATGGGAGCAGGTCCTTGGAGATATGAGCTTCTAGTGCAGAGTTTGCTGTTTGCAAACATTTCAGCTTCTCCTGCAGCGACCATGAATTTAGCCGTCGTTTCTCTTGCTCCCCGTCTCTGTATTCTTTAATGAAGACATCCTGGCTTCGTGTTGTGGGCGCACCAGGTGGTAACACTTCGTAGAGTAGTCCGAAGTAGAGCCACTGCTGCGCCCGCATGGCTACAACATCAGTGGCTGCGTCAAGCCATGATGCCGGGCAATCAGCTTCACCTTCCCACCCTCTACGGCAGGGAAAGGTTTGAAACCCCCCAAGGTCGTATGTGTCTTCGCCGGGATCCAAGTATGGAATATAGAGCTCGGGCAGGTGCGACTTCTTCGGATACGAAAGGTGATCCATGGAGAGCCTGGGCTACAGCGTCTTCGGCGCAATGTGAACCTCCCTCAGAGGATAGTGATAAGATTTGCTATGACTTGTTATATGGTCGATGGAGCCTTGTGAACCGTGTGGTGTTGCGGCTGGGTCGATCGCTTCTTCCCGGCGTGGCAGTGTAGAGGGGGCGCAGGTCGTCGAACTAATAATTCAGACTCCACAAGATGCAAGTCTCCACTAAGAGTGGAGTCGCTGGTATATCATGCCGGTATATAGCCGGTAGAAATACGCCCGCCGTTAGGAAAGGTCGTTCTTATATCTACGGATGTAAACTCCTTTGAGCAATTCGTAGATACTCCCAAATAACATCTTTCCATATAGTTAGAGTCTCGTGGGGCTCCTTGGGCTTTCCCTTGGATGGTTGTGTCTACTGAGGGTGGTTTATCAGGCTTGGCACCTAGCGGCTGGCTCCAATAGATAGCACAGTCAAGTTGTGATGCCGTGGATTAAAGACTTGTAGTGACACCACCTGGAAAGCGAGAGTTAGTAAGAGGTAGCCAAATCAAGGAAAGCTAATTTTGCATGCCACAGTTCGAAGGGATAGCCTCATTGGCAACAAGCCTCCACTATATAAGCTACGTTTGATTGAAGGGATTGGGATATCTGCTGCGCAAAACTCGATCCTATCCAGGTGTCATTAACGGCTATCGTGTAGGGATCACGGCGTAGTGCACCCAAAACCTTCGTACCATCCACGTGAGGTCTGAGCTTTCTATTGAGAAGCCGAACAATTGTAGCTGCATTCATGAACAAGATACTTGGATGATGACGTTTGTTGGTATATCTTCGAGAATCAAGACGAACTTGACAAAAGGTACAAGGCATAGCTGGCAAGGCATTATTCAATCCAATCTCAATTTATGAGGATGAAAGTGTCACAGACCAGGGAATTAACGATAAAGCACTCATATCTGGTCTACTCCCCGGTGCTAGCTATTGGCTGGTATAACATCGGGCCAAAATTGATGCAATATAGGCGAATCCCCAGCTCAAGGCTACAGCGTAAGTTAATTGCATCGCTCCCATGCCAATCACCAACATAGTGCCTCCTTTATGAATATAACTTTTCGCATCGAAGCTAAGCTCGGCGTTACAATGTCACTAGAATAGAGTAGCGATTAGTTCTCCTTTACTATAAACGTGCCAATCTACTTCCACCCGAGAACATCGCACTCAACGACTTTTCCATTTCTCTGAAGAATGAAGAATAGCCTTTAGTTCTTAGAGACTCTGCGGCAAATAATGTAAAACAAGGTTAAAGATCGAAAGGTTGGGGATTGTGTGCTTATACCATGGCATGTCGTCATTTGCACCACTGGAGGCCCAAATATCGCTGCCTGACAAGTTGCAACCCATGCCGCGTCAACAGCGTGAAAGGCGAGGCCAGATTTGGCGGAAAAAGCATCGGAATTCTTCTGCCTGGAAGCCTGGCACTGCTGGATTATAGTGTTAAGGCGAGTGGGGGTTTCCCCAGCCCAGACGGCCCGCGTCTCACGATGCCGACCGTGGTTATCAGAACCCCAGGCGAATGATTTAGGTACCAACTCTTAATGAAACGGCGCCTATCACCCTTCGGCACTAGGCTGCCATAAGAAAGACCTATTTGAGACCCCTTCGCCGTATCAGATTGGCATGAGAGGCCGCGTCTATACACGTCTGTAATTCCATCATGAATACTTACGAGGGCTTTGCCCATCTGCGATCGAGGGCCGTCAACTCAACCGCTTTGGTAGGCGACAACAGTTTTGGCCCGTTCTTCCAACTTCCGGGGAAAGAAACATTTGATTTCACTCTTCTGTTCGAGGAAACCATTTTGTCCATTGGGCCCTCAGCTCTGTTGCTGCTGGCGATTCCCCCGCGGCTTGTACACTTATGGAAGACACCTCGCAAAGTTATAGGCAGCTATCTTTTAACGACCAAGATTGTAAGCGTCCTAGTGTTTGGTGATGACTAAATATTGACGGGAACAGGCCCTTCTGGCCATCTTCAGTATTCTACAAGTCGTCAATGTTGTTCAAGTATCCCAGTCGTCGCTACAGACTCATGCTTCACTAGCCGCTGCTCTGTTGGCCCTGATAGCCACGCTCGGTCTGTGTCTTCTGTCGTACGTTGAGCATGGCAAAAACATCCGGCCCAGCTCCATCATCAACGCCTATCTTCTTCTCACCCTGCCTTTTGATGCTGCACAGCTTCGTACGAGGTGGCTACGTAGCGATAATAACGTCGGGAATGGAGTTGCATCCTTGATTCTGGCGGTCAAGCTTCTCGTTCTGATCTCGGAAGCGACTGAGAAAACGAGAATCTTATTCACATCGTATGCTGACCACTCTCCCGAAGCCACCAGTGGGCTGTATTCTCGCGGTGTCTTCTGGTGGCTGAATCCGCTCTTTCGACTGGGTTTCAAAAATGTTGTCACGGATGATGATCTCTTTGCGGCTGATGGAGATCTGCTATCCAAGTCTCTTGAAATCAGATTCAAAAGGCATTGGGCAAACCGTTGGTCATCCATTCTCTTCGTGTCTTTCTTGGTTGAAGTGCTAATATGATCACTCGTAGGTAAGAAATACCCCGAAAAGCATACTCTGGTCTGGGTTATGTTACGCATGATGCTAGGACCGCTTACAGCTTCGGTGTTGCCGCGCCTGGCGTTGACATTCTTTCGATTCATGCAGCCGCTACTTATCAACAGTATCACCAAGCTTGTGGGCGATGCAGACTCTGAATCCGCTACAAATCGTGGATGGGGTCTGACGGCGGCTTTTGGGCTGGTCTACGTGGGCCTGGCCGTGATGGGAGGTGCCTACCAGCATAAAGCAAACAGAATAGCAACGATGGTCCGAGGCGCCCTCGTGAATGCTATCTACGCACAAACTCTAGATCTATCCATTACCAGCCTTGACGAATCAGCCGCGGTCACTCTGATGTCCTCGGATGTGGAACGAATATGCAACGCTATTTTGTCTATTCATAATCTGTGGGCAAGTCCGATGGAGATCGCCTTGGCCATCTGGCTACTACAGAGGGAAACTGGTATCGCGCTCTTGGGTCCTTTGTTCATCACGGCAATCGCAGTTTCTGGCCCATTTCTGATCTCAAAACACATGGGCAAAGCTCAAAAGACCTGGCTCGAAAGGATTCAGACCAGAACGGACGCGACCGCGAAAATGTTACAGGCCATGAAGGGGGTCAAAATGCTTGGGCTCAACTCCAAAATGTCTAGCATTCTCTCTCAGCTCCGACTGGACGAGATTGCAAAGTCCCTGAAAATGAGGAAGCTATTCGTCGTTATGATTGCTTTTGGTAATATGTCTGATATCTTCGCGCCTGGAGCTGTCTTTACCATTTATGTCATCGTAGCAACTGTCAATGGCCAAACCCTCAACGTAGCCTCGACATTCACGACACTCTCACTTATTGCCTTGCTAGTAGCGCCGATCCGCGCTTTTGTATTCGCCATTCCTCCACTAATCGCAGCGATTGGCTGCTTCGATCGAATCCAGGCATATATCTCCTCACCGACCAGCAGGGACCACCGCATGCTGCTTCCATCGTCACAAGGTCAAGCAAGCGGCAAAGCCAATATCGATACATTGGTCAGGAGTACAACCGCGCTCCCAGATATCGAGCTGGAGGATTTCAGTCCACGAACAAACACGAACACATCGCCAGCTGCCATTAGCGTTAAAAACTTGACGCTTGCTTGGTCGGACCAAGATCGCCCAGTAATTGATGATGTTTCTTTTGATATCCAACCTGGGCATCTAACAATGATAGTCGGGCCAGTCGGATGTGGTAAGTCTAGCCTCCTCCGAGGGCTACTGGGAGAAACTCCATCATCAAAGGGAAATGTTTACATCGACCGAGCACATGCTGCATTCGTTGACCAGGTCCCCTGGATTCAAAATAGCAGTGTTCGAGACAACATTGTTGGTGTGTCGGTTTTTGAGCCCGAATGGTACGCCAAGGTGGTTCACGCCTGTGCTTTCGACACAGATATTGAAATCCTTCCTGAGGGCGATAGTACCAAGGCGGGCTCGACAGGTGCTGCACTATCTGGAGGCCAAAGACTGCGTATAGTATGCCAAGTGCTCTTCCCTACATGACTTCTTTTGCTCAGATTAAATAGGCACTTTCTCGAGCTGTTTACTCGCGACAACAGGTCTTGATCTTAGATGATGTCTTCAGTGGTCTTGACGCCATAAGTGAAGATCGTATCTTCTCACGTCTCCTCGGAAAAAACGGGCTGCTTCGTCGACTCGGTACAACGGTCACCCTCG
Organism: Coleophoma cylindrospora; assembly: GCA_003369665.1. Lineage (NCBI taxonomy): Eukaryota > Fungi > Ascomycota > Leotiomycetes > Helotiales > Dermateaceae > Coleophoma > Coleophoma cylindrospora. Next base: position 14,999 of record PDLM01000021.1, read on the forward strand.
TTACTCACGCCGCTCATCGCCTATCCTACGCTGACCACATCATCGCACTCAGTGCTCAAGGCACGATTTCAGAGCAAGGAAAGTTTGGAGATATTGTCCTGAACAATGGTTACGTTGCTGGACTGGCGGCGCGACACATCACAGAAACTGAAAATGCGTCTACTGAAGAGAATGCTAACGTGAAGGGAAAGATGGATGACGACACGGAACGACGAAACGCTGCTGCCGACCTTCATCGTCCTGTTGGCAATTGGGCGATCTATGAATACTACTTCAAGAGTGCGGGGTGGCGGAATGTCGGGATATGGATGGGTTTGATGGTTTGCTACTCTATGCTTCTACAGTTTCCAGGTAGGTTATTCCCATCACAGCTTGACCGTGTACTAAGGACGAGAAGATCTCTGGATCAAATTCTGGACGAGTGCTGTTGCTATCCACGGCAATTCAGTCAATGGTCTCTACTTGGGCATACTTGTTGCTGTGGAATTTGTTGCTATGGCCACACTCATGATCTTGACCGGCATGTTGTTTATCGTCATGATACCCCGTTCCGCAACCTATTTTCATGAGCGCTTACTTCAAACCGTCGAGAATGCGCCGTTTTCGTTTTTCACTACCACCGACGTTGGGCAGGTTATCAACAGGTTCAGCCAAGATTTGTCGGTCATCGACGCGGAACTTCCCCTCGCTGCGCTGATCCTGGCGAACAACTCCTGCATGGCGGTCATCCAGGCCATCTTCATCTGCATCTCGGCATCATACTTCTCCGTCGTCCTGCCGTTTGTGCTGTTCGTCATGTACATGCTGCAAAAGTTCTATCTCCGCACATCGCGCCAAATCCGGCTGATGGATCTCGAAGCCAAGGCACCACTGTACAGCAACTTCGTGGAAACTCTCAGTGGTCTGGTCACGATTCGAGCATTTGGATGGACGGAGCAAATGGAGAAGCGTAACATGGCCTTTCTGGATGCGTCTCAGAGGCCATTCTATCTGCTGTATTGCATTCAAAGATGGCTGATACTCGTTATCGATCTACTTGTGGCCGCGCTCGCCGTCATTTTGGTGGCATTGATCGTAAGGTTTCGCCACGGCGCGGATGCGGGTTTCGTCGGTCTGGCACTTATAAACATCATGTCCTTTAACATGACGCTGTCTGCCGTCATCATACATTGGACGGCTACTGAGACTTCGTTGGGTGCTGTCTCCCGAATCAAGTCGTTCGTAGGCAGCACTCGCTCGGAAAACCTCCCCGAAGAATCCCAAGAAGTGCCATCGGATTGGCCATCACAGGGTAGTATTCTCATCTCGGATGTCTCTGCCTCCTACGCGCTCGATCAGTCCCCAGTGCTTCATAATATCAGTCTTGTGATCCCCGCTGGTCAAAAAATCGGAATTTGCGGACCTTCTGGGTCGGGAAAATCCTCCATCGTAGCCTTACTCTTCCATATGCTGGAGATCAACGAAGGATCCGTCCTGATTGACGGAACCGATCTGTCAACCATTCCACGAAAAGTGCTCCGAGAGCGTCTGACGGCTATACCCCAAGAGCCAATCTTCCTCAAAGGCACCATCCGACAGAACCTCGACCCGCTAGCCCTCACCGAAAATGATTCAGCGGTTAAGGCAGTTCTCCAGAAGGTCGGATTGTGGTCCATCGTGGCAGATGCCGGCGGTCTGGACTCGCCCATGGAGGCAGAGGACTTGTTATCTCACGGGCAACGCCAGTTGTTTTGTCTGGCGCGAGCCATGCTGAGGTCGTCCAAAGTGGTTATTATCGATGAAGCCACGGCCAGCGTCGACCTACAGACGGATAGGTTGATGCAGCAGATCATCGCGGAGCATTTCACGGACTGTACGATCATTGCTGTGGCGCATAGGTTGGAGACTATCCGGAACTTTGACCGCATCGCTGTGTTTGAGAATGGGAGAGTGGTTGAGTATGGTGAGCCAGATGCCCTTCTTATGGATGCAGGTAGCAAGTTCAAGGCATTGTGGGATTCTTGAGGTCCTCTTGTATTGCACTTGGGAGTTGGGCGCCGGTACTTGAAAGATTATCTTAAAGATGGTAAGATGGCACAATCGTTCTCAGTTGCCGTCGCGGAGACAGATACATGCCAGTCTCGGTACCTTATAGCTTAGAAGATCAAATCGAAGCTACATATCCAAATTTAGTAGGCCGCTACTCACGATAACCTATTGGTCAGTATGTCACATCAACATACAAGATATGATAGTCAAATTCATTTACAAATCGAGGTTTATTACCATCGGAAGTACTTACTATAAGAACTTTGCCTTTATAGGCTATAGTTAAATGGATGCCTTCTAGGATTGTTCTGCTGTGGAGCATAGTAAGTTAAGAAAACTTGGCCAGCATATCTCCCGCCAGATCCTCAATGAGGCCTTTATGCACTGGAGTCCATTGAAGCGCTTCTCTTGTCTTCACGCTCGAAGCCGGATTGTCGGACATGATCGCAGCAGACATCATACCAAAGACTTCCTGAGCTTCTTCCGGCGTCTTGCTAACGACAGGCATACTCATCTTCTTCCCCATAGCCTCCGCAACATCTTTCACCACCACGCCTTCTTCCCCGACTCCATGAAAGATCGACCCGGATTTCCCCTTCTCTAATGCCAGCCGGTAAGCAGCCACCGCATCGCGATAGTGCACCGCACACCAGCGGTTCTCACCCCCGCCCACATACGATACACTCTTTGTCGTCCCCGCAGCCCTAAGCAACAACCCCACAAACCCCAGGTTGCCATCCCCATGCACCACCGGCGGCAATCGCATGACCAGCGCCCGCACCCCCTGGTCCCCAAAGCCCAGAGCCAGCGCCTCGGAACGCCCACGCGACGCTCCAAATGGATTCGTCATGTCGATGCCATCGTCCTCCGTCACCACCCTGCCTTTGTCGCAGCTCATGGTCCCGGACGTGATGATCAGGGCTTTGTTGCCCCCGGCGGCCGCGAGAGCAGCGCCCATCGCCGAGATGGCTGCCCGGTCCGTCGCACATGCGCCCAAGTAGTCGTCGAAGTTGTGGTTGAAGGCTAGATGGGCGACGGCATCGCACTCGGCGGCTGCCTTGGCGAGGAGATCTAGGTCGGCCAGCGTCCCGTGCAGGGGCTCTGCTCCCGCGGTTTGTAGCTTCTCGGCGCCGGCGTCGCTGCGGGTGAGGCCCAGTACGGTATGGCCGGCTTGCAACAGCTCCTTCACCAGCGCTGAGCCAATGCCGCCGGTTGCACCCGTAACGAAGACTCTCATTTTGGAGGGTTGGTTGAGAAAAACACGGTTAGATGTATAGATGGTTTCGATGCTTTGAGAGATTTACTTCCGGAAGCCGGGTTTTGCTGCAAGAAATTGATACTACATCTTTGGGGGGGTTAATCATAGTTTATATACCTTCTTGGCTGCAGACGGGGAGGATGGGGGGAATTAATCGATCGAGCCCAAGGCTGAGACGACATTTCTAGTTTGTCCGCGTCCGAATGAAACGATGTCATGTTGTGAGGAGTTTGCATATTGTGGCCATGATGTTGAAGTCGGAATCCACCATCTTGGCCAACCAGGTATTTCCAAAAACGAGTGGAGGTTAGCGTGGAATTCCCCTTAAACCCTGGCTCGGGGATAGCGGACTTGTGGTCACGGAGATGAAGCTGCGTCCGGGTGGCCCCTTTCGCTTTGAGTCAATGATATTTTCAGAAACCACGAATACAGATCTCAGTTTTTCAGGCCAACTCAGGGCAGAGAGCCAAGGAGACGACAGATTCTTCCATAGCCAGATGTAAACTGCGTTAGCGGCGGTGTTGTTGTTACTGCTCTGTCGCTAATCCGCATCCGAGATGCCGTCTTTACTTTTTCAAGTCCCTGTTTCGTGTGTCGCTCTTACGTGCACGTCGTAAGCCATCGAGCTAAGGTGCTCCATTGGTCCACTTCATGGTCGCTGGTAACCAAGTTTTGTGCATCTAGCAGCCTATATGCCATACCAGGCATGCAATACGAGGTTAGTGCAAACCAAGGCTGAAAGAGACACAGCCTGCCCAAGGCACTCACCGATGGACGACCAAGAGGCACACGATTATTCTGCTGCCGAGCTGAGAGACCCCACCCATTCAAGGCTCTGTGGTCTCGCCAAAGATGCAAGGCAGGATGGTTTTGCCTCTCGTCGGTATATGAATCAAGTCTTGCATATCAGTAGCTATTTAGCTATAAGATGGTATTGCGACTTGAACTGCTGCTGGATCCCGCGGCGAAATCAGACTCTCGCATCTAGCTACACAGGGTTCTGGCTATCGAGGCAGAGAAAGTTGAGATCCGGGTTCCTGGCGCTTACTCAACCCAGCGCCAAGGTTCCCCGCAGGCGGCGCAAGCATCAAACACCAACGTGAAAACCAGCAGTATCCTTCAACGAACAGTTCTGCAAACCTTGTGAGCGGGACGTATTCCAAAGTGTAACATGAGCCGCTGGTCGCAATATGAGTCGGTATGGAGCCCTTGCAAAGTTCAACTGTCGCGGTCCTAATTCAGCTTCCACAGGACGAGGCTCGCCTGCCCGAAGGCATGGAACGTATGGGGTACGATGCCGACACCCAAACGTACAGCTACCGAGACCAAGATGGTAGCTATTGGGAAGGAGATCCTGGAGCCCGGTATGGGGAACTGCATCCAAGTAAGCGCTTCATGTTCAAGTACGTCGTGATCTAGCAGGAACTAATGGCTGAGCAGCTGGTCGAGGCGATGAACCAGTGCCAAGGAGAAGGAGGCCAAGGAAAAGGAGGTCGAGGAGAAGAGAGTCAAGGAGAGAGGGGTCAAGGAGAGAGGGGTTAAGGAGAGAGGGGTCAAGGAGAGAGGGGTCAAGGAGAGAGGGGTCAAGAAGAGAGGGATCAAGGAGAGAGGGGTCGAGGAGAAAGGGATCAAGGAGAAAGGGGTCTCGGAGGTCGAGGAACCAAGTACGTCTAATCAATACATTCATATGACTTTAGCTGACCATTTCAGGGGACAGCTATACCTAGAGACAGCATCGTATCCTGGATACGTTCACTGCTAACGAACTTACGTTCGCGCTGGCGCACTCGTTGATAACGTGACTATCAGCTGTGTTACAAATAGCAGCGTCTAGCTTTGGTATCACGCCATTCATGAAGATTTCGCACTACTTAGAGCATTTCAACAAGAATCAAAAGATGTCTGGCCAGCCGATTGATCTCGCATTACTTAGAGCATTTGAACAAGAATAAAAGATGTCTGGTCAGCTGATTGAAATCTCTTTCATTAAAATACAGGTAATATTCTTCTGATATTTCTTTCAGAGTTGTTCGGGCTCGGTGTCATAGGCTGTATTCCAAACTTATTACTTGAAGAGCTAGTTGTAGTTCTATCTCTATTTTGAATACTATATCAACTCCGGAATAGTCATGTTATCCCCGTGTCGCCTAATTCGTATATAAGCGTCCCGTTCTAGGAATCAATGGAACCTCCGGAATCCGAGGGTTTCGTGGCATTCTCGAGGTTCCTAGATCCTTTGAGAGCCCTCCCCGAGAGAGCCTCGAATATAAAATACTAGCTCAAAACGTAGTGGAGTCCTACTTACTACTATTTACTATCAAAATCATAGGCGGCCTTCAAAAGAACGCCAAGGCTAATAGTATCTTACACTATCGGAGAGAAAAATTCTTAAGAAGGATTTAAACCAAATATGGTAAGAGTACTATGCTAGAGGCGCAGGTGGGGGCGGAGCCAGAAGTAGCAGAGGCCATAACAGCCAAAACGAAACGTGGCCGGCCGCAAGCGCAAGAGTGCTGTAAAAGCAGCAGGGATGAACGGTATTCCTTGATCGAGGCTGTTATACTACAGTGGTGTGCAACTGCGTGTTTTTCTTCGCACACGCACATTTAAGGTTAAATTAGCTACTTGGCCAAGGAGCTGGAATCGGTACTAGATATCTCAAAGCTGGTTAAGTTGCCGCTATGCTATTATCAAGTGCAGCCTTACTGCTTCGGAGAGGAACACGCTAGCCGCGGAATTCGTATCGCGATAATATCACGCGACAGGCGTTTCACGAGTGCGTCCTGCTCTCCCCAGAACTCACCTCACCTCTCACCTTACCTCACCCTTTCAAAAACCAGCTCGAACCTCACTCCAGCAAACCCGACAGAGAGAACCACATCCACGGCGCATCGAAAGCTCGAGCTCCCGATTTCCATTCAGCGCGCAAAAGAATCACCCAAATACCGAACGCTGCCCCCCGGACCCCGCCGCCCCGCAACGCGCGCCATGCTCAACGACGAATACATCGGTGTTGCCCTTGCGGTCTGCGGCTCGGGCCTGATAGGCTCCAGCTATGTCACAACAAAGATCGGGCTTCGAGATGCCAGCGACCGCCACGGATTCAAAGGAGACGGCTTCGAGTACGTGAAGAATCCACTGTGGTGGACCGGGATGATTATGCTAGTCATAGGGGAGCTCTTCAATTTTGCAGCTTATGCATTTGCACCAGCCGTCTTGGTCACCCCCTTAGGGGCATTGAGTGTGCTTACGGGAACAGTATTGGGTGCTTATTTCTTAGAGGAGAAATTGGGACGGTTGGGGAAGTTGGGCTGTGTGTTGTGCTTGGTGGGCTCTGTTCAGATCGTTACCAATGCGCCAGCAGATAAAGAGATCCAGACGGTTGATGAGATCCTCGGCTATGCTATGCAGCCAGGTGTGTATAACCCTATAACTGGAACGGATGGAAGCAGCTAACTGGCTGCAAGGGTTCTTAATCTTCTGCTTCATCACAGTAGTCTTTTCTCTGGTCATGATATGGTCTGTCTGCCCCAAATATGGCACCACTAACCCTCTATACTATCTGTCAGTCTGCGCTGCAACTGGAGCCGTTTCAGTCATGGCCCTCAAAGCCTTCGGAATTGCTCTCAAACTAACATTCGCGGGCGCAAACCAATTCGCCCGCCCATCGACATACCTCTTTGCTCTCGTTGCAATCCTTTGCATTGTTGTACAGATGAATTACTTTAACAAGGCATTGAGCACCTTCCCACAATCAATGTGAGTAATACCATTTGCGCACGAACAAACTTCAGCTGATTGGGACCGCAGTGTGAGCCCGATATACTATGTCACATTCACTACGACTGTCCTTACAGCTTCCTTTGTCTTATTTCAAGGGTTTAATATGGCAAACAACGTACAGATAATGCAGCTTCTCTGCGGATTCCTGATCATATTTTGCGGTGTATATATGCTTAATATCCCTTCCAGAGATACAGATAGCTACGAGTTTCAGATGTTTGCTGGAGGAGCAGTGCTAGATAGCCCTAGGACTACAGGGAGATTTAGTTTGCAGGGGCAACGAGCCTCGGCTGACTTGGGCGAACCAAATACACACGTATGAAGATGACGGCGACTTCATAGTACAACCTACTCGGTGTGTTTAGGCTAGGGAAACGGTGAAGGAAAACAAAGTATGGCTTTCAATTCCCCCAATTTACCAAAGCCGGCTGACCCTATCCGAAGTTGGAGTGGTATGTTCGAAAGACGTCTCAACTTGACGTTCTAGCCGATAGATTAGTTCTAGATGGTTAAGAATTGGTATTTATAATAGATGCTCTGCATCTAACCATCACATTACGGATATACTTGACTATGAGTCAATCATACCAATTAACTTGTCGCACTTGACATTTATCATCCGAGATTCGCTGGTGTAGATTATTTCAACCAGGATCAGCTGGAAGTAATTGCTATATAGCGATGGGAGGTTCAACAGTGTCAGTGCGGCCGTTGTTGAAGGTGACCGTAGTATTTAGAAAACAAATGACAAGCCAAATCCGATATTGTCAACTGCTCGACCGGGAGAGGTAAATAGAGCATGCCTATACATCATAGCTTACAGCCTACGGAGTACTTCCGCGTGAAGACGCTAGCAATCAGCGGCCGGAATCCGCCTGTCAGGTTCCGCCCCCGCCGCCAGAGGGGAACTCAATTATAGCCTCACTTCCTCCAGTCAGTACGGTCGATGAACAATCCAGTCCATCAGGACAAGGACAGAAAAACGTCAATCCACCGAACCTCCGGCGACAGACAGAATTGCGACAAAAAATGAATCATGTTTACCCGGCCTCTAGCTCTGGTTGCAATCATGCCCTAACCCTAAGCATTCCCGTTCATTAGGTCCCTCGAGCAGCCGATTTTCAGTAGACCGATTACCGCCGACTTTGCCTCGACTGCAAAAATTTTCACCCGACGGCAGTGTTCAACAAGTCACGGTCAAAGTCCACGGCAAGGAAAATGCCAAACCTCTCTGATGAGACGAGAAATACCAGCTCCCGAGGTACGCCATGACAACTGTCGTCGGTAGTTGTGCTTCACTCTTCAAGGAATCACATGACTAATACCCGTCTCTGCAGGCAGTTCTAATGATCCGGATATTATCGTCTTGACCTGGGATGGCCCCAACGATCCTGAGAATCCTTTCAACTGGCCGCTGTGGAAGAAATGGTGGGTGACGGGTCTCGGTCTCTTCGCGACGTTCATCTCGTTGATGAACGGTACGATGATTACCGTTGCGCATGAGGCCATCAACACCAAATTCCATGTCAGCGATGCGGCGTTTCCTAACTCCTACTGGCCGATTGCGTCTTGGGGTCTTGGAGGGGCTTTGTTCAGCCTGGTCCTCTTGCCCATCATGGAGGACTTTGGCGTTCGCTACGTCTTTCTTTCCGTCTACTCGGTCTTCATCCTCTTCCTCATCCCCTTGGGAGCGGCCCAGAGCTTTGCCACCCTCATCGTGACCCGGTTTTTCTCCGGGGGTTGTGTCGCCATTTTGGCTAATACCGTCGCCGGGACGATTTCTAATGTCTTCCACGGGAACAGGGAGCGCACGATCCCCATCAGCCTGTATATCACTGTCTATTTGGTTGCTAGCAGCATGGGCCCCGTGGTAGGAGCATCCATCTTTCAGTTTCTGTCCTGGCGCTGGATCGGTTATATTGAGTTAATCTGGACGGGAGTCTTCTTCCCTATCTTTGTCCTGGCCCTGCCTGAAAGTCGTGGCTCCGCCATCTTAGAGAAGCGCGCAAGAAAGTTACGCAAGGAAGGGAAGAATGTCTACACCCAAGAGGCCTTGGATGCGCCACCTCTTCTAAATGTTCTGTTGAACAGTATTCAGCGGCCGCTGTATATGCTCTGCACTGAGTCCGTGGTATTTGTAGGAACGGCATGGTCTGCATTCAGCTTGGGAACCGTCTACCTTTTTACCCAATCCGTGGAGCAAGTATACGGCGAGCTGTATGGATGGGACGCCATCCAAGCTGGTTACATACAATCAGCCATTGCCATTGGGGAGATTCTCGGCTTGGTCTTCTGTGTGTTCTCGAACAGATGGTACTACGCATCCGCCGCCCGCAATACCGAAATCCCCAACACGCCTATTCCGGAGGCGAGATTGTATTCAGCCGTGGTTGGTGCCTTTTCTGGGGTGACGGGAGGCATGTTCATCTATGCCTGGACATCATACTCCTACATCCCATGGATTGCCCCCACGATTGGCCTGGCCATGGTAGGATTTGGAACCACGTGTGTTGTGGTTGGCATCATCAACTACGTCGTCGATGCGTATAGTAAGTTTGCTGGCAGTGCGATGGGCGCCGTGGGATTAGGGGAAAACCTGTTTATCGCCTTTTTGCCCTTGGCGGCGCAAAGCATGTATACTAATCTCGGCTTCCAATGGGCGAGTTCTCTTCTCGCATTTATATCTCTGGTTCTTGCAATGGCGCCTTTCGCGATCTTCATTTGGGGTGAGAAGATTAGAGCTAAGAGTCCGTTTATGAAGGAGGCAATTAATGACAGGATAGAGGAGGCTGTAATGTCCGATCCACAAGAAGTTTAGATTTATAGAATACTTGCTATTTAGAATGCTTGATAGATGGTATTTTAGGAGCATGAAAACTCGGGGTATTGGATTTTTTTCTTGAGCTGTATTATTTGTTGAAAGATTTCAACGTACAGAGTTGGAAGTTGAAAAGCTCTTGATTGTGCGTTTGTACAGAAGCTCTACCTCTTATAGGCTTGGAGCCTGGAGTGCTAAATAAAGCTACGTCACATGACATTTGATTCTTTCAACATTATTTCTGAGCTTCTACTTATAATCTGTAATTTTCCTTATTTTTAAAAGTTGTGACAACGTTGTAGAGGCCGTTGACCTCACTCAAGCAGACGCTTTGCCAGATGAAATTCAGTTTTTAGCTCCAACCGGCGTTTATATGAAATGAGTACGCTTCGCGACCTGGGCAAGCTAGACTCCTGGAACATCTGCTTAGAACTACTGTATTGACCGCGCAACGCTAACCATAACAGGTTAGAGTTAGGGAATGACCGCACCTCCTCGGAGAATAGACCGGTTTATGTGATAAATCAAGTCTCACCATCGCCCTGGCACTCCTATATCACCCATTCGATGATATGGTGAGAGAACAAGACAAGTCCTAGTCAAACTCGGGTGTAGGGACTCATGAAACCCTACATCTGTGCCGCATCATTTAGTTGATAAACTTGAGCGCGATATTTCGAAACGTTGGCAACTGACCCTCGACCACACTGACGGGTGCTGCGTAGAAAAGGGCCAAAAAAGCTCCAATGGTTTACCAGGGGCCTTCTCGAGGCTGTAACACGTGCAAGCGGCGACGTAAAAAGGTTTGTTCATCTATTCAGCTCTTGAATCCGCTAAACCCTGGCCATTCTGTCATAGCAGTATAGATTTCAACTGACATATTTTTCTCGTGGTAGTGTGATGAGACTCGTCCGGTGTGTTCAATATTCTCTAGTTTAAAACGGCATTGTCCCACAATTGACCCTGTGTACGGGGCTAGAAATTTAAACTTTAACAGGACTGACGATATCAAATCTAGTCATGCATGAGATGCATCAAGGCCAATCGAACCTGTGGAGGCTATGAAAGTGCTGCAGTGTTTGTGTTTCGACCGTATGAAGCACCAGGTACCAACATCTCGTCGAAATTCCTATCGCAGGCACGGAAATGCAGTATGCCCACCCGCGCTCCTATTCCCGGCACCGATGTTCTCTCGGAAGACATCCTACCTGCTGAAATATCACAGGCACAGAGCAATGAGCTTGCACTGCGAGCATTCTTCTATGACTATTGCATTGTGTCAACTAACCCAAATCTTTCCCGGGGTTTTCTTTCTGGACTAGAGATGATGGCTCATCGCCTGGGCCCACAGTCAGATTTAGCCAAAGCTTGCCAGGCCGTCGCGTTTGGAAGCCATGGCAAACCGCTGAACCGGCCTCAGCTTGTCGCTAAGGCTGAGATGTTCCACCAAGAACTTCTCGGATCATTGGCTGAGGCCATAGAGAACCCAGCGTCAGCCAATGCCACGGAAGCAAAGCTGGTGGCTATGTTATTGGGACTTTATCAGGTGGCTCTCACACCCCTGTCTGGTGTATACATCCAGTAACAATCGAGATGCTAACTTGATACAGATCATCGTGGCCACTGAGAGTAATCCTGGTAACCATGTTTCACATGCCAAGGGTCTGGCAGCACTCATGGGAAGTGGGCACTCGCCTCTGAGTCTCTTAAGCACACGTCAGTCCGCTTATGTAATGAGTCCGAAAACACGATCACAAGTTAGTAATGTCCCCTCTTTCCGAACCCCTCATGCCGTTGGGCTTTAAGCGTATACAAATGACTAACACGACTTCAGGTCTCGGGCATCTTTTCTGTCCCAGCTTTAAGTTGCCAAAAGGATAGTTTAGACGACTTACTACTCAGTCTTGATCAAGTGTGGAGAAAGTTTGAAGCCTCATTGGAATTGAAAGGCTTGAATTCACTAAATGAGGAAGCCATACAGCTAGAACGACGGTTTTCTAGGTGGCAAGATTCCCGAAATACAGAGTTCAAACCTACTATAATCGGGCATGTTAGCAAGGGCCGATCAGGATCAGAAACTGCAGCGGGATACTGGCCTGGACGCGTTGACACCTACTTCGATCTCTATGTCGCAGGCGTGTGGAATATTTTCCGCGCAGCTCGTCTTCTGTTGATTGTCCTGATTGTCAACTTGCCGAACACTACCGGGGATACTGACAGCCATATTCGAACTGCTAATTGCATAGTTGAGGACATGATTGCTTCCATCCCTTATCACCTAACCGACAACTTACCAGCCTTTTTAAGCGAGCTGGCAACGAGCATCGAAATCACGGATCCTGGCAGATCAGTTGGAGGTTTGCTTCTCATGCATCCGCTTTATGTTGCTTCGAAGATGCCATTTCTTCCTGAGAAAGTACGGAAGTACATGCTCACATGTCTCTCGTGGATTGGGTCGAATATGGGTCTAGGTCAGGCTGGTGTATTAGCCACGGTGAGTGGAGTTATCATATACCAGTTCATCTCCTGATCCACGTGAACAAACTGCTAATACTTTCTACTATTTTCAGACCCCAGATCTTGACAGGGACTATTTGGCGAGTGGGTGTTTGATTATATGGTCAGGCTTTCTGGGGTTATTCGCCCACAAATTAGATCCCTAGACCGAGGAAATCTTCCTCTGCAGTTGATGAAAGACTGTTCAAACGAAAACACAGTGTCGCTGGCGTATCTGTCAGTGCAATGGATAGACACTGATAATATTCGGCTCTTTAAGCACACTATACCCTGGAGCAATGGCGTGCCAAATAGTAAAGCAACATCCATCTCAGGCCATGCGATTGAGCTGAAGTATTCGTAACTTGAAGGATTTTTACTCCTCTTCCTGTTGAGTGATGTCCGCTAAACCACAATTTCTCAAATGGTTTCAGTACTTTTCGAGATCAACGTATACGTTCCGTCATCGTCTTGATCAGAATCTCTCCTTCTCGACGAAAAATTACAACTTTTTGAGATCCTCTAATCTCAGTTGTCTAAATCTCCTGATCTAGCTGTACGGTATGACTTCAAGCTCTTTTCAAGCTTCACTCAATCAAACCAACAAAGCCAACTCCGCCCAAACCAGATCCAGACACTAATTCATCATCTCCCATCCCGGCGATCGCCATCCGTAACACCACCAACTCCCCGGAGATAAATCGCGGTACGCTAACCAAACAAAGACGCACCAAGAGCCCAGCCCCATCCTCTCTACCCCCTACAGAGTCACTTCCCGCCAGATCCGGTTAGTCTTGCGCGCACAGTAAGTGTAGCACTCCACATCATATACCATCGCTACGATACAACGATCAAATCCTGACTGCCATTTCCCATCCCTCCATGCGGAACTGGGACTTCTCGGAGTTTACGCACCGGCTCCGGAGATCAGACTTGTATATAAACCACGCAAGATGCTGCGTCACTCCCAAGAGGGATTTGCACATCGATGTCGTGGTTCAAGTTCAGATCCAGTAACCTCTCTAACAACCTCACCCGTTCACGCTCTTCGCTACTCAGTCTAACCTCCACCAAACCTCCATCCCCCTCGACCTTTCCAACCTCAACCCGCGCAACCCACCACAAACCCAAACCCCCAGCACCCCCCAGCATGCCAACCAACACCGCAGCCTGGCTAACCACAGCCCAAGCCCACCCCCTCGACCTCCAACCCGCCCCCCTCGGCATCCCCAGCACGCACCAAATCCTCGTCAAAACCCACGCCGTGGCAATCAACCCCATCGACACCAAGCTCCAATCCCACGCCATCTACCCACTCACCTACCCAACCATCCTCGGCGAGGACCTCGCCGGGACCGTCATCGCCGTCGGGCCAGACGTCACGCGGTTCCAACCGGGCGACCGCGTCCTCGGCTGCTCCGCAGGCTTTGCCACGCAGCGCAACGAAGAGAAGGCCTTCCAGACCTACTCCATCCTGCAGTCCAACCTGGCCTGCCCCATCCCGGCGTCCATCTCCTTCGAATCCGCCGTCGTGCTCCCCCTCGGCGTCGCCACCGCCGCCGCAGGGCTCTTCAATCCCGACCTGCTCAACCTCCAGTTACCCGCGCAGCCGGCTCCGCCGCCCACAGGCAAGACGCTGCTGGTCTGGGGCGGGGCGTCGAGCGTAGGCTGCAATGCGATCCAGCTGGCGGTCGCGGCGGGGTACGAAGTCATCGCCACGGCGTCGCCGAAGAACTTCGCGGCTGTGAAAAGCCTCGGCGCCGCGCAGGTCTTCGACTACCACAGCGCGACGGTGGTCGCGGAGCTGGTTGCCGCGTTCGAGGGCAAGGCCTCGGCGGGGGTGTACGATGCCATTGGCGGGGAGGCGGCGTGGGTGCCTGTGCTGGAGTTTGTGCAGCGGACGGAGGGGGGGAAGATGGTAGCGACGGTGACGCGCGGGTTTGCGAGCCCGCCTGGGGGGGTTGTGATGAGGCAGGTGTTGTCGTTGTCGATTCGGGAGAACTTTGTGGGGAGGGCGGTGTTTGAGGAGTTTTTGCCAAGGGCGCTGGAGATGGGCGCGTATGTGCCTGCGCCGGAGCCGTTGGTTGTCGGGAGGGGGTTGGAGTGCGTGCAGGCGGGGATGGATTTGTTGGGGAGGGGGGTTTCGAATCAGAAGGTCGTGGTGGTGCTGTGAGTTTTGTGTGGGGAGGTGTTTGCTGGGAGAGATCAGTAGGGGGTCTGTCATTTGTCTTGAACATTTTCAGGGGTTTCAAAGGGAGACTTCTGCTGGTGGTTTGGATGTTCTTAGTCGCGGGTTTGGATTGGTCACTATGGATGGAGTATCACAGAAGATCACGGGAGCGGGCAGGTTAAGTTATTCAAAAAGGTTGCATATTGAAATATATAGCTGAGAATCGAAGCGGGACTTTCATCCCGCGGTGCTCGAGACGCTCTGCAAAGTGAGAGCGACTCGGTGATAATACACACTCTATTCAATAGAGCTGGGTCTGTACAGAACCTGTGTCCTTTTTGGTATCCTAGGAAGGGTTGCCAGGATCTGCTAGCTCATACATCAAAGGAAGTGCCATGGGAAAGCATTTAGCAAGAAGCGCCGGTTGGGACACCCTCGCAGTCGGAGGAGTCCTCTCCACCGGTGATGTCAACGCCAGACCAGGTCCAGCTGGAGCAGCTGGCGCAGAGAATGTAGACGTTGACACCGGAGCTGGCGACGGAACCAGTGACGGTGTCGATGGTGAGATCGGTGATGGGCACACCGTCGGTTGGGGTGCCGGTGGGGGAGCCGTTCTCGTAATCTTGCTCGATGACGATACCGTACTTGGCAATGTTGTCGAGGGTAATGTCCTTGTAAGTAACACCCTTGACGGTTCCCGTGGCATCAGAGACGGTCTTGATGCGGACACCGTTGTCGGAATCGCTGACCGAGCAGTCGGAGATGGTGACGGTGTCAACATCGTTGTCGTCACGGCCGCCAACGGATCCGATGGAGAGACCGTGGCCTCCAGAGCAGGTTCCGCCGGTGAAGGAGATGCTGGTTCCGGAGTTGATGGCGAGGCAGTCGTCTTGGTTCTTGCAGACGGCGTTGGTGATGGTGATATCGGAGGAAGATCCGACATCGTAGCAATCGGTGTTGTGTCCGAGATCATCGCTGTCTCCGGCGGAGTTGTCGATGGTGACGGAGTCGACGGTCAAGCCCTCGGCGGAGTTGATGGAGATGGCTTGGACGGGGGTGTTCTGGATGTTCAATCCGGTGATAGAGGAGGAGCCCTTCAAGCTGTGGGCGTAGAAGAACTTAGGCTTGGTCACACCTCCGTTGGATCCCTCTCCGTCCCCTGGTGGATGGTCAGATATAGGTCGTGGTACCACCCGGCAAGAACAAGTACTTACACCATTTAGCTCCGTTTCCGTCAAGGACGTTTCCGCTGGCACCGGTGACGGTGATGTCGGTTCCCTTGATCTGGAGGAGAGGACCAGACCACTCCTCGTACTCCCAGGTCGTGGTACCCTCGAAGATGACCTGATGGCTCGTTAGTGTTCTGGCGCGACCGGAATCGCCAGTCTTCTTACGGTAGATCCATCAGCGAGATCGCTCAAGTCGAGGGTGGTTCCGGATGGAACGGTCATGCCGCTGATAACCACGGTGGAACAGCTTCCAGCGGAAGCACTGGCAGCGGAGGCATCAGAGCCAGTGAAGGTACAGGAGGCACGCTTCTGGAGGGCGCGGGCGTCATTGAGGTTGGGCGCAGCGGTTGGGACCGGCGCGGCCATGGGCTTCGCAGCGACGAGAACTGCAGCAGAGGAGAGGGCAACCCCCAGGGTTTTGGTAAAGTGAACCATTGTGAAGAATTGCAAGATCAAAAAAGAATGAATGAATAAGTTGGTGAAAAACGAGGAAAGATTGGAAGAACCTGCTGAATCCGATGAAGAGAAAGCAAGACGGGCGGACGAGCTTGGCTGTTATATACTAAGCTTCGCAGCCAAGCGGTGCCAGCTTTGAAAGGGTAAGGCGGCCGTGATGCAGATTGCTTGTTGATGCTGGTGGTGTCGAAAGATTAGATCCATGGCCGGCTCCACAGATTAGATCCATGGCCATCACTTTAGATTAGATTAAGCTATATCCAAGAATTGCACGCCAAGGTTCCCATCAATGCTTCTTTTGGGCCGTGGCATTGGATGCTTTGGGCGCCACCCTGTCGCGCGGGTCTTGCGTGAGGGTTCCTGTGGCGGTAGAGGCAAGACTAGCACGACGCCAGTGGTGGTGAAACGCTGCTGCTCGCTCAAAACGAAAACCAGGACCGGTGCAGCCAACACTGAGCCAGCCGGACGGCAGGGAAGGCCGGACAACACGGCGTGGACGAGCACGATGGTTGCATTCGCAAGACTGCACCCGGGTGATGGATGGCTGGATTTGGCAATGTCGATGGGCGAGTGGAACCCCGAAGCGCGGTGTTGTGGTTCAGGAGGAAATCAAGGAGAGAAGGCGTCGTCATAGGATAAGCAATGCCCAGGCCGCTTCGAGCAATGATGGACGCCAAGGGCGGGCGGGATTCGAGATAGATTAAAGTCCATGTTTCTGCCAAAGACGTTTCAACGGGACTGTGGGGAACTTGGTGTGATTGGAGGGAGGCCCTCCCGCTGTCAACACGCGTCGAGCGAAAATAACCCAGCACGGCCATGGTTTAACTTCATCTTGAGTCCCCCGCTCTTGGCTTCTTCTCGATGCGCTGCTGACTTGCTTGCCCTTTGGTCAAACCTGTGCTGCTGTCACGATTCGGTGTCCACTTCTCATCCCATCTCAGCTCCATGCAGTCCACCCACCATAGCTTCCGTCGTCCACCTTTTGCTCGAGGCGAGTCCAGCTCGAGACTTCGCTGGCCATCGAGTACGTCTTGTGCCTCCTGCTCATTTTGTTCAGCCTGTATATGCCAATGCCGGTGGGCCACTGGGCTTGGCTCCACGTAGTCGCCTGCGTCAGACTGCCGGACCCCATGTGGATGCCAAGCCCTACGGGACTGCGGTGGTGAGATCCATGGATGGTCTGTTCTGGGAAACGGCTTGGGACATGCAGGTCCTGGCAGGAAAAGTGGAGGGCGGAAGCGAAGCGGAATATCAACCTCCGACCTCCGCCAATCCGCATGGATCAGCTGCATCCGAAGAGCCATCCGACCAAGATCAGCACAGCGCTGATGAAGGTTCAGCTTAGCACTTGCTTGTGAGTAAGATTATGGGAGGAGCTTGTTGTATCAGACAAATACCACCGACTTTGCTGTGTGTAAGTTTCGAGTTACTAGGGCTGATGCGGATTAGCGGCGTTTGACCGCTGGGGACATGGGGACATGGAAAGACTTGGTATATAATCTTGGCGCCATACCTAGCCATGACCGTAGCTTGAAAAGCGTCTTGTGTACGTCTGCTAGTTCCTTCATGAGGACTAAGCCTCGCCAAGTCATCCGGCGCGGATTTGAGTTTCGGTATCGGCGTGCCGAGGACGACAGAGACCCAAACCTTTGCCCTGGGTTTGTCGCTTGAGTATACCAAGGAGCTTGGCCTATACAGCTATATTGGCGTCAGACTTGGTACTACAAATAAGTAACCCTCTATACTACCCCGTCCTTATTGTGGTTTGTATCTTAAAACCCCAATTACTTTGTCTTTGTTACTCTGCACAAGTCAGAACTTATCTTTGGAATATCATGATCTTACTATTAAAAAAGTGGGGGCATCTCGATTGAAACAAAAGTTATCGAATGTTTTACGCCGATTCGAAATATCATCTTCCTAGTTGCAACACTTTAATAGTTTGTCTCTCCCTTCAGAGTATCGCCACACATGAGATTCACACGATGCCCAAGGACCGGCCCGATCCGTCGCAGCAGTGATGCTCACGTGAGAGTGGCAACCTTCCGCTGGGGGCTCTACGGCGAGGTGTAGCGCCGGTTCGTTCTATGGTATCTTCTACCTGCAGGTAATTGGTTGCCAGGCTCCCCTCACTACTGCAGAGAACTTTGGTAAAGCAGGCATTTTGATAGGACTTTGGTACACCTGGACTTTGGTGCGATACCAAAGTCCCGAAGGCCTAGGCGGCTTCTCAATTACTAGATGCCTACATAAAATGAGAACCGCCCTCTTTTGAACATCGAATCGCCGACATGACGCAAGAGTTGCCAGTCCTTCTTGCATGTTGCCTGGTCGTCCGGATGGTCCATGAAACTGACATGGTTCCGTTGGAAATTCTGAACTGAGCCCATATGGTTAACCACCTGTGTCAGTCTTCGCTATTCCCCCAAGCCCTGGGATTTTAACCTTTGTAGTTCAGGACACGTTAGATCCACTATACCTTCTAGACTTTGGGTTCGAAGGTCAATTGAAGCCGTTTTAATGCTACGGCCATCCCCTCGCCATATGTAGGCGGCATAGACACCCGCAGAGAACTAATAAACAATACACTAGGTCTCCTTCTATTATATGATATCATTCTGCTTATAATTTCAGCTCAGTTATGCTGAAATCAGAAAGCAGAATTCCATACAAAGCCTGAAATGGAATTTTGGTAATCTCGTGAATTGGAATTTTAGATAATTTTTTATAACCTAATAACTTATGCTCTTAGGAACGAATTCGACTATTGATATAGCGATAAGGCCTTGAATTATCTAACCTCTAATATCTAGTCTGAGTAGCAGTTCAGTCAGGTAAACTAGAATAGAGACTCTTGATATAGCGCTTATTGAGGTTGAGTTGGTGATGCTCCTTTGCAGCACACGTGCTATTAGAGGGATTGAGAGAAAGCGGGGTAAGCAAATATATCCAGAATTGAATAACTAATATTTAAAAGAAGCATCGAGTCAAACTCCTACTAATATTATAATCAAACCTTCAGCAGATCGATAATTAGTTCAGTCTATGAGTTCGACTAGTGGTCTATAGTAAGTCCTTGAGCAGTATAGTAATTCATCAGCTCACACCTTGTTGGTAGCCCCGAATAATAATTCATAGCTTCAAATACGATCAGCAGTTCAAGTCATGGAGCACACTGCTCAAAAGTCAATACCTCCACAATTCCAAATAGCAAAGACTTTCCCCCGACGTGGCAATTTATGCCTTCATCGGCTTGTTAAGCCCGTTGCCTTTACATGCAATCGCTGTAGTCGGAAGAAAACGTCGAAACTAGTGGCTTCCGCCAAAGAGACATGGGACCTTGTGTGCAATGGCTGCTATGGTTATCTACTTGCTGCCGAAAACAACACCGACTGTGCGAAGGTCACACAAGATAAAACGGTCGGCGTAACGGCTTCTACACAGCGACCACTCGTGACCCGCAGGACTAAAAAATCTGCATATCGGAATCAGACGTCTAATAAGAGCCCTGGAGATAATGTAAGCTTTATACAAGCTGAGAAACTTGGTGGTTCAAAAGCGTGAAATTTTAAATGGCTACGCAATTTAGCTTTGAGCGAGTGATTTTGTATTGTGATGCAAATGTTGAATTATGTTAAATATCAGGGTTGTTAGTTGAGAAACAGGGAAAGGGTGAAATAGAACTGTGATCCCTCTCCAGATCCGGGACATCATCCAGGTAGTCCATTAACTTTGGCCAGTTTGCACTCGATGCCAAATATGGCAGGTTTCTACGGAGGAGAATGCTAGTCAGAATCACAAGCACAGAATCCTGGACCGTTTGATTCAAAGATGGGGGGGGGGGTTAGATGCACCCCAAGTATGCGCCCGACAATGGCTGAACTTGACAAATCAGAAGGACGCAAATGCGGGGGATTAATCTTCCTGTTCTGTTCCTCGTTAATGCGGGTTGATGTACTAGAACAAGATAGGAAATCTTGTACGGCTCAAAAACAGCTTGGAAGACAACCAATGAGCAGGGATATAGTTGACTCGAGGATACAATTATAATATGAGAGATAGCCAGATCTCTTTCTCTCACTGCCGGCGGAAACATATCAATTCTTTTCTCTCTAGTTGTGATTGAATATTACAAGTGCTGCTCAGCTTTCAAATTTCGAAGAATTATTTGCAAAAGAATTTTGAACATGGCAGAAGTTGCAACGAGAATAACGACTCCGGCTTTAACGGTTGAACCAATCATCAGAGAAAAGCTGAGAAGCTTGAGTCCCGCGAACCGGACCATCTTTGACCCCGAGAAGCACTTGAGTTTTGTTCATGAACCCGAGGTTCTGTCACTAGAAGATCTTGATCTACCAAAAGATTCGGGGATATCCCCGGTCGCCGTCTCGCAGCCCTTTCCGCTCTTCAATGAAGACGCTATCCGCAACATGAGAGAGGAGATCTTGACGCACGAAGTCTGGGACAATTGTCTTCATAGCACCGAGTTTGCCGGGTGCCAGTTAAGAGGCCACTGTCCAAAGTGAGTACTATCAATTGCCCCGTTTCCATTTCCCGGCATGTCCATACGATCCGTGAGAACGCATTGGCCGCAGCTGACGCTACCAAAGGTATGCACCATTCATGCACCAGGCGTGGAAAGATCCCAAGACGCTTTCCATTATATCGAAGATTGCCGGGATAGATCTTGTCCCTGTTATGGATCTCGAGATAGGAAATATTAATGTTTCCGTCACAAACTCGACATCAGGCACAGGAAACATCAGCGAAGCCGGGGACGAGATTCCAGTCACCAAGTGGCATTATGACAGTTATCCTTTCGTATGCGTGGTGATGATGAGCGACGCTTCTGCCATGGTTGGGGGTGAAACAGCCATCAAAACCGGGTCCGGGGAAATCCTCAAGGTCCGCGGACCACAGATGGTAAGACTCTAGATCCTCAGTCTACGCATGCTAAATGCTCACCACCGCAATCTAGGGCTGTGCAGTTGTCCTCCAAGGCCGGTGTATCTCCCACCAAGCCCTAGCCGCACTTGGGGGGGCCGAACGCATTACAATGGTCACGGCTTTTCGCCCTCGCGACGCTCTCGTACCAGACAGTTCGGTCCTTACCACGATAAGACCCATCTCAGACCCGTCACAACTGTACTTCCAGTGGACGGAATATCGTGTCGCAGTCTTGCAGGAACGTCTGCGGATCATGCTGGAGGCGCTCCGTAATGAGCATCGTGCAAACAAACCGACTAATGTCCAACAAATTAAGGAGCTACTACAGGAGCAGGAGAATTGGCTCGCTTCCACGAACAGTGAAATCCATTGAAGCTAGATGTAGAAATATATTAAGAGGTGCTCCTGTATCAAGATGATCCGTCGTAGGCAAACAATCAAGATTGTATCGGTGTTGTCAGTTTGTGGCCCGATCTACAGAAAAGAAATCATGTAATGGATGAGAAGAATGAGAGAGGAACACTCATTGCGACAATGATTTTTAGCGTTCTAATCTTGGTCATCCTGAGACGATCATCCTCTCCATGCTATAATCTCCCATTGCAGAATAATGACATCGACCTCCTTCATCTACGCGTGTATTGCGTGTTAGTATACCTTCGCAGATCCCGAGTGGTAATTTAGAAGCCTTGTTCGAGGTAAACTACAGCCTACAACGAAGATGGCATGAAAAGTTTTCAATGATACGCATGAAAAGCCATCTAAATCGGGCCCAGACCTAAGTGATGTTCACCCGAGCATTACTGGAGTCTATTGTCAGCACTATCAATGGTGGGTGAATTGTGGGGAAACAACTCACTTTCCCAGCCCCAATCTTTCATGACTTCGAGCCAATCGAACTCGCCTCCCTCTCTGTTATCCGAATTTCGACCTCTTGCTACTCTATCTATCCTCTTTCCAAATTCAACCGAACCAGGAACTCCAGGTGCTTTTGGATCTATCTGTGCCTCTACAACGCGCTCGTACCCGGAGCTATCTGTAGTCATTACGGGGCTGAACTGTTCCATACCAGGCTCATCCCAGTTTGTCCAAATATTGCTGGCCAGATCATGCCTAACAGGCAATGGTGGTAATAAAAGCTCCTCTGCCTCAGAAACATCCGATGCCCCTGAGCGTGCTTCATGTTTGTCTCTCCTTCTCCAGACCTCCTCTGTTACCTGTCGACACCGATCAACTATTCCTGTTATCATGCGCTTAGACATAAGTGCCCAGCGCTCGCGTACCCAATCTCTATCTTCCTCCTCCATAGTCTCACACCCTGCAACCATGAGTGGGAAGATCTGCACAACAGTCGCGCTGGATGTCAAAGGGACAGTAGCGAGGAAGATCAAGACCTTGCGTGCCAGCTCCTGCGAGGAAGTCAAGCATGGAAGCTCTGGTACCGCTTGGTGGAGAAGCAGCAATGTTGCCCAGCGGTAAGCTTCAGCGACCTGAATTGAGTCGGAGATTTGTGAACGGGAGTCTGACTTGATCGGATCTAATGGGTGAGCCCAACTCTCCGTGGCTAGCTTTAGTTCCGTAGCTTTGGAGACGATGCCTGGAGAGTTGCCCTTTCCTTTTCTTCGTCGTGTTTGACTGACAATATCCGCCACTCGGCCGATGGTCGGAAATAATGTGACGGCACAGCCCATGAGCGGGTCAATCTGCAGGTGCGGAGGCACCGGGCTCAGCAGGCTGCACGCCGTCATCAGTTCGAAGTCTACCGATGTGCTATTATTCGGGGATGTCAACCGAGCAATAACATCCATATACATCCACGTATTTGCCAAGAAGTTCAGACGGCTTAGGTCGTGGGAAGAAAGCTCCGAGGCCTGATGCTTGGAAAAGGCCTGTTTGAGAAGCAATCTGGCGCTGTTGATGTGGCGGGTACCAGTCGATGACTTCTGACGGTCCCACGTTTCGGCAAACCCCAGAGCAAGCCTCGTAGCGAAGGCCGCGTCAAGGCAGATGCTGCTTCCATTGCCGTCTGCGGCGAGGGCTTGGGAGCTACGTAGGAAGTGCTCGATACCGTGACTCTGGAGTTGAGGATGAGTCCTAGCATTGTGTAGGCAGGTCATCGCTGCAATTCCATGATAAAGTGCAGGGTAGTCTTTAGCTAGAGGCCAGATGAGTGTTCGCCATGGATTTATGCTCGGATCCTGTTTTATGGAGAGGATTCTGCAGGTTTCATTGTCGAAGAGAAGACTTATCATTTCAGGACTACTGCATCGGAACCGTGGTTGTTGATAGATAGAGTAGATGCCTTGTTCATCCGGAAGAGCAGAGTGCGTAAATTCTAGGTCAGATAATGTGGCTATTGTGTCAATGCTAGAATCAAACTCGAGTATCTGCCGGGCGTTCCGCCTTCCATTTGTGGTCATCGTCGATTCACTTCCTGTAAAAGGATCATGATCATGCTGCCAATCAAGTGGAGCTTCGGATATTGCAGCCATGTCAACATCCGACGAGAGGAAGTCGATTAGCTTTGGCGACTGGCGGCCGTGGAAGGACGGTCCTGGTTCGAATCCAGAAAACACGTCACAGTTGTTAACCTTCGGCGAGTGATCTGTAGATAGGTTCATAACGCCATGTATATTAGACGGTGAGTGGTCGAAAATATCTATCTCATGATTGTTGAATATAGAACCCGCCGTGACGTTGATCTCTCGTGATTCTGTTGTTTCATGTCGTGCGTTTCGACGCCCATCTACGTGGAATGAGGTTGGTATTGGTGAACCATCACCAGAAGAAATCCCGAGTATGTTCTCAGCCCAGGATGTAGATGGTAAGAACATGCCCAGGTTCTCCATGAACTCGTCACCGTGATCTTCATACATCATCCAGTTTGGCCCACCGGGTACCGGCCAATTTGCAGATTGAGCAAGATCTTCTGGATCCTCATTCGGCAGTCGAGTCCTCATAGATATTGCCAAATTCTGAGACTGGTCTTGTACGATAGTGGATACCATCTCTCCTCGGTTGCTCGATTGTTTTGGTTTTCCAATATGTTTCCATCTGAGATCCTTGCTGTATCCACCGCATGTGGTGTCACGTCGGGAACATTGCTGGCATGACGGTTTTGTCTCGTCGCACTTCATCCTTTTGGCTTTACAGGTAACGCAGCCTAAACCAGTATTTCTCAGTGGGTATTAAACTTTTCAGATCTAATCTCACATTTGATGCAAAGCTAACCATAGAACAGTAACATATGGGGTTCGAAGACATACCATTGCGACTCTTAGGGTGTTTACGCCTGGAAGGTTGTTCTACAGTGCCAGGCTCGCCTTTAGGAGCTATTATTAGATGAGCACGACTACGTCTCGGGTGCTTTTGCTCCTCATTCGACTTTCGTAAGGTAGGAATTGAAGCTGTAGCAGGTAATGCTTCTTCAGCAAAGAGCACGCATGGTGATGTTGTGGGAATTATGCTAGCCATGAAAGGAGGAAAGCAGTGGAGGAAGCTTTAAGACTTGAATTGACCCGATAAGGTCTATTTTGCGTATATGACAGGGTCTAGTTTAGCAGATGGGCGAACAGGCTACTCAGTGCAAGAATACTGACCACAGGACCATCAACAGGTTGTTCCACCGTAGAAAGAGAACTCACACTTCTTGTTCTCATGCTTGAAAGGGATTGCGATAAGCACGCTGTGATGCTAGAGTGTGATTGGTCAGATCCGCTGGATTACGCCATTACCCGACTGATAGGGATGATAATTCCTATTCGGTCACCTGTGCAGGAGTTTGCCACCTTGAAAAGCGCGGAGCATGATAATTCTTAAGCTACAAGTTTGCCCATTTGAATATCCGGGATGTCTGTAACCGCTGGACTTTCGCTTTTCTATTGCATTGGTATCGCAAGGAGCCTTGACCCAATCCCGGGCCCACCAGCTTACACAGAGTTGGAAATAGACTGGTAGTTTTGTTTTATCACTGAGGAATGTTTTATTTTATAAACTTAGTAGACATGTACGGGTATACGTGCTCTAATAGTATATTTTATATGCCTACTTGACATCAAATATTTGTTGGACGTTCCGCCCGAGGGTCTATTTATAGCATCTCTTAACAACTCATTCAATCATATATCAGATACCCAGCTCGTATGATGAGGGTAGGTATCTTCAAGCACAGAAACTAGTGGCTTATCTTCGGAATCCCAAGTTTGTATTTCTTTATAGTTGAGCTAGTGAGAAGGATACAACGTTCATATTAATTTAGCCTGCAAGTAGATAACGCTATGAAAACAACCACCTGATCAAATCACCAAAACAACCATTAGTGCTTTACAACTATTTTGCCCCCAGCTTTATGAGAGTCGAGCATCCTATGTGCATTGTGAATATCCTTGTACTCAAAGACATGCGTGGGCTTAGCATCCCACTCGCCATTCTCAATCTTTCTCACAATCGTCTGCAGCGGGATCGCCGACAGAGGGAAGTCCTCCTCCCCCAGAACCTTGCTATGAAACAGGATGAAGTGCACCCCCGGTTCCATTTGAATCATCGGGTTAAAATCCACCACCGGCTCTAATCCTCCGAGCCATCCGGCTTGTAACATGCGGCCTCCGGGACGTGTGAGATTGATGGATTCCACGAGCACCCGATTGCCGATCAGGTTCAAGGTCTTGTCGAATCGCGGCTTCGGTGGAAATTGCTGGTGAAGCTCCGACTGTTCATACTTGACATCAGCGGCCCCCATTTTCTTCAGCATCTCAAACCGGCCCTCTTGCCGAGTCGTCGCCGTCACGATCGCCCCGGCATTCACGGCCAGGTTGACGGCAGCCTGTCCAATGGTCGAGGTTGCCCCGCGGATCAGCAGGGTCTCGCCTCGCTGCAGGTCCAATACCGTGAAGAGACACGACCAGGCCGTGCTGTAAACCTCCGGAAGGGCGGCTAGGTCTTCCCACGACAAGCTTGTATCAACAGGAACGACATTTGCAGCGGGCACATTGACAAACTCGCCGTAACTGCCGGGGCGACTTCTTCCCATGCCGCCCATGATGCCCATGACTTTGGAACCGATGGGGACTTCTCCGCCGGGGCAGGCTTCCACGATGCCCACGCACTCGAGCCCCGTGATGGGGTTCCATTCGTCCCATTCTCCTTTGCGCATGTGCATCTCGGCGTGGTTGACGCCGAAGGCTTTCACGTGAATCAGAACCTCGCCGGGTTTGGGAGCAGGTTTGCTGATTTTTTTGTATGTAAGGACTTCGGGGCCCCCGAATTTCTCAATTACGATGGCTTCCATTGTGGCGGACATGATGTGCAATAGCTATTACGTTCGGGTGGAGTTTCTGGTTGGGAAGGATTTCACGTTTGATTTGTAGAGCGTAGACTTATAAAGTGTACAAAACTGCGTATGTTAGATTTGATGCTCTGTGCCATGGTGCACAGCATCCTTTAAATAAAACCTCTTCGTCTTCTTTCTCATGTCAGACGTCATAGAATTGGTCATGACGGGCTCGGTGGAAGCGACGGTAGATGGTCCTGTATACTTTGCGGGGCTTTAGGGCGTGGAGGTTTCTACTGTATGTACCGGTAGGGATCAGCGCTTTGCGATTTGGGTATAGTCTAATTGTCGGGACAGGGCGCTGCAAGGCTGTGATGCTCTACTGGGATTCACTTCTATATCCTGTTATTTTCCGTTTTGCAGTTGCCCAGACAGCTCCCGGCTACTGCACGCATGCACCTGTGGCATGATTTATAAGCCATTATTCTCAAGATTCTCGGCATTTGAAAGCATGTGCTAGTAGACATTCTATGACGGTCTTAATTCGACATAATTCTAGGACAACAGAACTTGGCAATATAATCCATTGATCACTACAATGAATGCGCGAAGGATGGTGTGAGAATAGAGAGTGCATCGCATTACTGATCAAATTGCATTTGACTTCCCAGAGAGTACAGGATTTGTCCAAAGGCGCCCTCGCACCACCCGAACTCAATTATTGTCACCAAAAAGTCTTGAAAAGATGAAATCCCAGCCACCCGAACGCATTCCAACAACCTAGCCAGAAAGTAATTTCGAAGATCATCAAATAGGCACTCAGAGCAAGCTGCAACAGTGAGGATCCAGATACAAGAGACATTCGATCTACCCCAGGAAGGCATCATGCCAGGTGAGTTCAGCATCATCTGAAGCTTGGAGCCATACAACATCCCTGACCCAGGCTCGAAGTCAAACCTCCCCCGGATGTTACTAATATATAGTATAGCTGCCAGGCGGAAACACTCCCTTTGACGGATGAGAATAGCATCATGCACAGATCCGTGAGCCATCGAAAAAATATCGTGTAAAATTGGGGTAAGGTGGAATACCGAGAACAACACATTTGACCACAGATCTTGGACCAAGAGTTCCGCATCGATAATTGCGTTCAAATTTCGAAGCATTTTACGGACGTAGAGTACAGCTGGACTATCTTCTACAGCTTCGAAAGCTTCATTGGATGACAACTGGCTAATATCAGATGCGGGAAATTTGAGTTGGCTTCGGGCGGCAAGAAGAGAGTATGGTTGTGGAAACTGGGGTTTGCCATCGGCGCGAAAACATCCGTTTACTTCTATCCTAAATCCGTTTTAGACGTTTGGATAAGGATCTTACCCAAGGATCTTACCAGAATAATGCGATTCTGAGAACGGATGAGAACTCTAGGTTGCATAACCTAGCTCTCTCGCGAAGAATCTGCGAGAGACCATCCATATGTATTCTAAAGAGCTGTGGATCCTTGATCAGGTTCTGCATGAGTTAGCCTCTGTGATTTGGTAAGACGAGAGCGATTCTTACCGCATAGGCAGCGGATGCCAAGACAGTGATGATAACTTCATCCGTTGTATTGGTGGCGGCATTGTTTAACTTCTGTTGCAAGGAGTGAGCTGCAATCATCGTGTATTTAGCGTCGTCGTCTGCTGGATCCTGTTCACAGCGTAGATGGTGAACGAGATGCCATGCCGATGCGGAGAGCATCTGAGAGATGGCAATAGTCTCGCGTGCAAGATCAATGAACCCAATTTCGATCAAGGTGCGAAATTTGGCACACGATCCATCGTATACTGTTATCCGCTTCAGCCGGCCCTGTCTTTGCTAAACGCCCTCGGAAGCTGAACATACCATGATCCCAGAGTCGACGTGAGCGAGAGCTTCGGTCAATATTGAAAGTTGAAAAGGGATCTGATCGACTCGCATCAAGTAACGTGATAGGGCCAGGTGTCATTAGATGTTCTGAGCCGCATAGTGATGACGTTTGAGTGGGCCTCTCTAACAAGGCTGTGTCGAGTTGGACACTGATCTGGTGTCGAGGATATGGGTTTCTTCGACGATAGTCAGTCTGTGCGTGACTTCGGACTCGCTTTTGAGTCTCTGGGTCTGCTTTCAACTGTGGACCAGAGACTGTGATGAACTCAAAGTTGCGTTGCGAGGACACGCTAGCCGTGGATTGACATTCTGGAGGATATTTCTCTGCCATTTTCTTTGATATAGTATTATTACGCTAACTTCTTATGTAAATAAGCATTTTCTAAAGGTTATTCCTACCTGAGTAGAGCCTCTGAATACCCATATCCGAAACACTATAATCCAGCTCTGAATTCCGGACCGGGACTTGGCTATTAACAGGTTTATTGTAATGGTCGTTCGGGCAGAGTGCTATAAGCTTATTGCTGCTAGTCACAGTCATCCCCGCTTGTAGTACTGTGTCATGCACGGAACATAGTAATTACCCCCCGGTCTTGCTTACCAGCACGGGATTGCACCTCGTCCCAGCCGATGTCTGGGATCCCTAGAATGAAGGTGCAGTATTAGGTCAAGTGCAAATTTGAAGCCTTCGATTGGCTAATAAACCCTGTTTGCTTCTTGAGCGCTCCCGTCGGCATCTTTCAATGGATACGGTCTGCCTATCAAAACAACCGCCGTAGGGCGCCATGCGCCAAGTACCGGTGAGACTCCTTACTTCAAACAAGGCATTCTCACTGTTCATAAGAGCTGAAGTATGGGTTGGCGGTGACGTAAGCTACCGCCATGTCATGTCTTTCATGTTCATGCTACCGATTGCAGGAAGACAGACTGGATATATGTTATCACCCTGTAATGCAATATTTCAACAAATTTGGCAATGGTTCTGGATATCCCCGCAGCTGGCGGGAAGTAAACCGCTGAAACCTCTCTGCAGGGCACCTTGGCTGTTTAGGCAGCTGCTAGCAAACCGAAGACTCTCGAGTCGCACAATGCTGGAGAAACACCATGGAGACATAACAGCTAGCCTCACTTTGCCACACCTGCAACTGTAATAGGACAAGATTTGCAGTATTGCTTGGCCCTCAACTCTCAGCTGTACTGTTACATCTTGGCAAATTTGCAGGCTTAAAAAAAAGTATAAATGAATAGCACTGTGCCACTTGCACGTCTTCCGTGCCAATCGCCAAGGAAACCCTTTAAGACAACTGCTGAGCCTTACCGCGCAATATTTTCGTATATTTCGCACCCCTCCATAACTCCTTCAATGCGCAGTGTTAACCGTTGAGCGCCCGCACTGTCAAGTCCTGTTGATGCTACGCCCACGACAGATTCCAGCTAGAATCATCATAGCAGCATAGAAGCATGCTCGACAGTCATATCCTGCTCCTGCTGCAGACTTGCATGCTTCTTGCCACCGTTGCTGCTCAGCAGTGTTACTGGCCGAACGGCAGCAAGATTAGGCCGGGGGAATTTCTAGCATGTAACGCCACATCAGCAGTATCTGCCTGTTGCTATGTGAACGACGCCTGTACCACTTATGGGTGGTGTTTAGGAGGATCGGGATACGTCTATCGTGGTGGGTGTACTGATAAAACCTGGTCGTCCCAGGTATGCCAGCAATCTTGCATGACAGGTTAGATCCTCAGCCTTATCATCACGTCTCTCTTGAGAAGACACTGTCTAAGTTATAACAGACCGGTCGACAGCTCAAAAGCTAATTCCATGCGAATCTGGGTTACCAACAGACCGATTCTGTTGTGGCACTACGGGAGTGTCGTGTTGTGACAATAACTTCACGACTGGCGGCGTCGTGGGCAAAATATATACTGGGGCCGCATTCTTGCCTGCCGCTAGGGCGTTGGTTGATCTGAGTTCGTGGATTAGCACAACAACATCCGCAGCTAGTAGAACAACTGCCGACATGTCTCCTACGGCCCAGATCATCATGGCGACCACAACAGACCCGTCCAGCTCTTCTGGTTTAGCGCCTAGAGATGTTGCTGGTGCGGCCATTGGCTCTCTTATCGCCGGTATAGCTGTCGGGGCAATGGCTGGGTGGTATATTTGTCGCAAGCCAAGTATATTCTTCTTTTCGTCCAAGGGGGATGTAGTTGACCTTTTAACAGAGAAATATGTGCTACAAACCCCAACACAAGAGGTTCAACCCAAGAATATACAGGAATTGGGAGAGACAACGAGGGCAGAGCTGGTGGGATGACATATAGTATGTTGGCCACTAGTAATTGTAGCTACATATTGGCTATTGCCTCAAGATCGAGGGTTCATGTTCCGATGCATTGCTGATCAGTAAGGCTGCTATGGATGGCATCGATAACCAGATGGGGTTTGAGGAAAAGGAATCGAAGCAGTAATCCACTGTTACTAGTATAATTGATACGATCATATACTAGTAAACGATGCACCGGGTCTAAAAAATGGTTTTGGCAGGTTCCAAGCCAATTTACAATGTCCGGACAAATTGACAAGCGATTTTCGAGAGGACACTTTTATGCCTTCTGGGCTCTTTGACGCAGTGTGGTTGCTGGTATACCAATGGCTAATGGGGAAAACCCAGAAAATTTGCTAGATCGATGCATTCGTACTATTCCAGACTACATTGTGGAAGGGTTGTCTATCGCTCCACCAGGAGCGCCTGGACAGATCGGATAAGCGAACAACGTAATGTCATATGTATACCACGTTTCCAAGCAAGAGCATCGAGATGCTATACACCTATCCTACCTATCCTAGGCAAATCAGAGTTGGGAGATAGTCAGGTTTCGCAGGTTTTACATCTTGTGGCTTCTCTGTCCAATGCGCTTTAAGTAGTGGGGTTGATTTAACGGGCGTTTGACGAACCATTTCCGGCATTACTCTGAATGAGGGCGCCACTAGATTCTCGGCAACTTTCTGTCAGCACAGAATCTAATGTGTACTAACAAACTCTCTACCAGTTTGTCCATCACATCCCAAACTAGGCTGAGTGGAGGAGCTGCATTCGTCACTGCTAAGGTTAACGTGGAACGTCGTAAAACTTATTAATGGCTGCTGTCTTCCGCTCCACAATCCTTAACGAACACCTTCAATGGCAAATGAATTGCTCGAAGTGTGGATAGAGGTCGGACTCTCCGGCTTGATAGTACTCACTCGCACTGCTGTGCGTCGGTATACAGTTGGGGTTCGCAATTTCAGGGGCGATGATTATCTATCTATTGTGCTCTTAGTATGGGTATACGACTACGATCGGAAGGAGGTTTCACTAATAAACTGTAGCTGATATACGCAAGCTTCTGTGCTCTGAGAGCCTGCATCAGTGAGTTGTTCTTGGCCCATTATATCGCAGAAGATCCACTGATAGAAATAACAAAGCGAATGTTGGTGAACGATTGAAGTCCTCGGAAAATGATCCAGCGAAGCAACTGCAAGATGTGGCGCTCATTGGAAAACTTATCTTCGCGGATTTGGTGACGTATATTTCGTTCTTATGGACTGGGAAAGCGGCATTATTATTTTACTATTCTAGCTTAACGCAAGTAGCCCTCGACCTTCTACATGGCTTATTGGTAGGGCACTGCTAAGAACGTGAATGCAGGAACCCGATGTGGCGACATCAAAAGCTTGTTCGAATATCCATTATCGTGTGTGTCTTGACGTTCATTGCAGCTATTGGTGTATTATTTGGGAGCTGCACACCTTTCCGCGGTCACTGGGATGCAACATCACCAAATTACAGTCTGAGATTCCATCTAGATATTACAGAACGAGAGTCAGCTAATCGATTTCTAGAAGCCTGTCAAGCCACAAAGTCGATTCAATATGGGGTTTTTTCCTGCCATTTAATGTACTGCACCACACTCTTATGATTACAGATCTCCCAAGGCTTACAAGGTCGGGTTTAGATCGGATTTATGCCTCTTGGCATTTCCCATCCCGGTGATCGTTACTATATTTCGAGTAGATCTCTCTTTCGCTCGGTGGGTTCATTTATACTTTGATATATTGGTTACAAGTCGCTGAAGCACACGCATAGTAAATTAATCCTCGGAGCAATGCTATGTACAGGACTGTTCACCATTGCGCTCTCTATAGTAGTGCTTGTGGAATTTTCGCAGTCCAAAAAGAAGGTAGAGCGCAGTAATCCAATACAGTGGTCGGACCGCGAAATGGCAAGTCTTGGCTATTCCGACCTCCTACTACACTGGATCACTAACTGGGGAAACAGTTTATATGGATTATTTTATTGAATACCCCATCTATATTGTCCATTTTCAAAAGCAAGATGTTCGGCGAAGGAACTTCTCGTAGTGGAATGGATGTCGAATTGGATTTAGATTCGGAAGACAAGGGGCCGAGGCCACAGATTAGAAGGTTGTCTTTTCCAAAACCATGATGGCAGTAGTATAGATAGAAATGCAATTACAGATTGAGAGATCAAGAGAATTGGACTTGTTAAAAATATCCGCTGGATCCCAAAGGACGATGAACTGGGAGTTCCAACTTATCTTTCCATCTAGGAAGAATATTCTCATTTAGTACATTGAAATAGAATCTCATTAGCGTGTCTTTTAACCATATTATCATTGTGATAGAATCTAACTTCCATGTCACTAGTTCTTTTCTCACAAAATCGATATCATTCAGGTCGTTACGCAGAAGGACTTCATGATTCATCATAATACACATTACGCTGTCATCAAACAGCAATAACCCAAAGCAAGCTCTCTGTCGCAGTGGTCATATTTACATCATGGTCTCTTATATCCCATCCGAAACGCCATCGCTAAAGAGCAACAATCCAAACCACATCTCAGACTGTCTCATCCTCTACATCACAGCCCAAATACTCCCACCATCTCCTCACATCCTCCGGACCCATGACACCACCATCCCTTATGCCCCTTGCCCACTCTTCCTCTTGTTCCCACCTCATCTGCAAATCCGATCTCTTGCGCTCCTTTAACAACCAGGTTTGTCTCAGTGTCTCGAGATCATTTACTGGCGTCTCAACTTCTAGACCATTAGAGCTAACCGTTCCGAGCCGCTTGGGGTGCTTTCCATTGTCAGACAAGGACTCTTCAATTGGTGTTTGGACTTCTGACAGGTCACTAGTGGTTTTGCGGCGCTTGTTTCCACTGTCCTCCATTCCCTCCAGTCCGACCGCGAGACTGTCCTCTACTTCGATATCTGACACATTGCTACTGGTTCGACGACGCTTCTTTTCTGCATTGTGTCCCACACGTACCGATGGTTGGTTTCTTGTTGTATCGCTTGAGTTGCTCTCACTCCAGTATTCTTTCTTTATTCCATCTCTTTGTTTAAATTCCGGCCCGCACGCGGTCTCGCGCCTGCGGTCCTGTGCGCTGCGACCTCGTGGCTTTAGCACAAGGTATGTGCAATCCTTCGATACATTACAGCTTTTTCCTTCAGATGCATATTCCTCCACTCCTTCCTCAATGCCCATGCCCATTTCAGTTTCGTCCTCGAGAGCATCGGTCTTGCGCGCACGTTTCGCAGGGCTACGGCTTCGAGACTTTGGACTAACAAGAGCGCTACAGTCAGCAGCGTTGAAGATTCTCGGTGCACCATCTACAGAGATTGTCGTTCCAATGACAGCCCTCTGGACCCCATTCCGAAGAAAGCCAGCAACAAGCGTGAAAATGGACCATGCAAAACGGGTGAAGAGGAATGCGATATCGACATCGGGGATAGGTTTCAGTCGGACATTATGGTAGAGGAGGCCGAGTTCGCGGGAGGGGATAAGTAGGTGGGTTACTAGTGGTGTTTCTTCGCTGGTCTTCTTCGGTACAAAGACGAATTTGTGTGCGTCGAAATGGCTGTGTAGATCTTGACGAAGTAACAGCGCGTTGGATGTATCTTCCAATGGCATGGTAGCAATCAATAGCGGGTTAAGGTTGTATCGCGACATCTCGTTGCGCTGGAACCATGTTTCTTCGTTGCGCGGACATAGATGCGCAGCTTGAGTACCCTCTGAAAACCCACTTATCCGACACGACTGGTCCCGATACAATACGGCATTACTTAGACTTGACGGTGCTGCGAATCTGCTCTGCGCAACCGGTACGCACTCCTCTCGCTGCCATAATGGATGCAGGTTATCGTGAGGGAAGCTCCATTCCTTGAATGTCGGCACGATCGGGTATGGATTCTCGAGCGTAGAATTCGGGACGTGGAAATAGTAATCGCGATGGCTGAGAATGTCTCCGTGCTGTAATTCTATGGCATCTCCATCAACCGTTACGCTGAACCACCCATCCCACCGATTTCCCGTGATGATCCCACATGCTGCATGCGCAACGCCATATTCAATCCCACCATTTGGGCAATCGGGTGCGAAGAGCGTGAGGAGAACACTGCTCGAGTGAGGATAATGGGGATGGCGAAAGCGGATTTGGTGGTGGGGGTTCGTGGAGATGGCAGGTTGGACGATTGAAGTGGGCAGGAAAGTGGTTGGATCTTGTGCTTCGGGTCGAATCTGGAGTAATGCAGCTGATGACTGAGGCGTTTGCTCGCCTTGCATTCGAGATGTTGTGGTCGTTATGGTAAGGCTGGCCGATGCGTCGCTCATCTGGCCGGTTTGTTGATGTTGTTTTGAGCATTCGCGAATTGTTGCGACGGATCTGGAGATCAAGATGTCGCAGCCTTGTCACGTGATAGAACCGACACCCAATAAGGTCGCCGACAGGAAGGAAAGAAAGATCCATTGTAGGATATATGTTGAATTTGATACTGACTGCTTTGATCTAACTTGAACTCGCTCGGCATTAACATATATATGCTAAAAATGGGCAATTGCACACATAACATACTAGATAGATGGCCTACTGTGCGACAAGGCTACTGCGCTTTGGCCGAGTAGTATAGGCAAGGCTCCGAACACTACAACCAAAGCACCCGCTTTTTCGTCTAATTAGTCCGGCACTACAAGTTCGCTCCCCTACCAGTAGAATAATATCCACTCAATGGAGTCTGTAAAGCACAAATATATAGCATAGAAAGAAGAGTTGTGAGACCATAAGATTATATTTTTTCCACAAGCTGGTTGGCACTTCATAACTTTGTCACCAACTGCAATAATAGTCGCTAAATCGGTGAAGAAACACAGAGAAGAAACCTCGAAGAAACGTAACTAACTTAAAAGGAAAAGAACATGTATGAAGATCCATGCCATCAAAGGTAATCCTTGAAACTTTGTGCTATCAGGTGGTAGTCTAGAGCAAATCGGTTCTCATAAGGTTAGCATTACAAGAAAACAGAATTTGTTTGGCGAATTTGTTTGGTGAATTTGTCAACATCAACAACCTGGCGTAAATTATTCATGCAGTCAATAATATACAACGCTAAAGACTGCATTGAGATTATATCACTAGCAACTGAGGGAGCAGCGTGGATCATTGCCCTGTTAAACAGAAAGTATTTTAAGAAAGCTTTATTGCAGTATTGCGTTCAAGTATGCCAAACGCCCCCCCCTCCCTATAACCCCGAGACCTTAAAACCTTTTGACCCTGAAACCCTGAAACCCAAAACCCTAAAATAAATGCGCCTTATGAAAAATAAAACCAAGTCTACAGTGGCTCTAGAATAAGCTACAACTACGGGGCGGCCTGTGTGGGGTGTGAGTCCAACTCCATATCCCTCAACATAGCCTGGAATCTACCACCAAACGTAGCAACCACAATGCTTACATCCGGCTGCTGGGGCACCTGTTTCATAACACTCTGTGCAATCGCTGCAGTATCCCACCAGTTATTCTTCGCTTTGCCTTTGATATACTTGATGTCGCTCCCTTGACGGACACGGCCGTTAGCGTCTGCTGGCGTAATCAAGGTCTTGTCAAGCAGGCCATGCCATCGCGGAAGGAAAGTTCCAGGGCCATACAGCGTTGCCGACCTGCCATCAAGGATTGACTGTAACTTGAACGTAGAAAACTTTTCAAGCGAGACGAGATAGGTCGCGTGAACATCCAAGGCTTGTCTAATAGGTCGCTGTTCTTGTGCTGGAAGCTGTTCAAAGAGCATTGCAAGAGAGCTCTTCAGCCCACCTCCGGTTTTAGATACTTGAAACTCTGCCATTGACTCCTTTGCCCAGGATCTGAACTTGTTGCATATTTCAGGACAGTTCTTCAGCACCTTGTGGAGAACTTGGAGCAAAGCAGGGACGTGTCTACGGAAGAGGTTGACATAGTCTTCGATAGATGGTGGCTGGAGATCATCGCCTTTGTTACCGGATTTCTTCGGCTTGGTTACTTTGATTAAATCGGCCATGAAGTGTTCCATATCGGTGATGATGTCACTGAGGCTTATCTTTTCGTGAAGAGTTCGAATCATAGGATCGAAGGCTTCGAATATATCTTTGACAGCTTGAGTGAACAGATCTGGACTTTGCCGGCAAAGAAGTCCCTGTAGCTCTTCTCTGTCATGGACTGCTAAGACAGCTGCGTAATACTCCAAAGCCTGAGCATGCTGGAAGTCTGTAATTGATGTAGAAAGTGGTGGGTCTGCGTTTTCGAAGATGACTGTCACAATAGACTTTGATTGTATCATGCTGATGTCTCGAAGTCGGTCATGCTCAGACCGTGGTGCCTGAACATGCTGTTTGATCGCTTTGAGGTGCTCCTTGCTGGGGCCTTTATTGACGCCCTTGACTTTTGAAGCCACATCCTTAAAATGATGAGCATCAAATTCTACTACTGTTGAAATGATTCTGTAATTGTTAGAATTTTTCGCCGAGTATCAAAAGACATAACATACCTCTGAAGCAAATTTTGTCCGTTATATTCACTGTGGCTTAATCCCACGTAGTTTGTCATGGCCGTCAAGCTCATTTTGGTAAGCAAGAGCTTCATCATGCCCGTCATGAGAGTTGCTGCGTTGCTCACACGAAGGACCTGTTTGACTGCAACATATGGGGTAAGTTTATGGAACATTGTCATCATTTCGTAGAGATATTTGCCATCAGGAGAAAGAACAAATATGTGATGTAAAAGCGATGCTCCGCTGTAAAGACCTGTTATTACTTGGACTATTGATGTTATGTTTAGAGAGACTTACAATATCATGATATTCTCAACCAGAGCCTGGATCAAGGGCGAGGCATCCTCCAACCTCGGGGATTGAGCAAACTGGTCCCATAGTTGATCAATCAAATCTCCGTATACGAGCCCTTGTACAGCGTCGTCCAAGGCATATTTAAGATCAGCCGCGTTTGATAAGTCGTACCGATAGTTCTTTGGATCCTTGTTCTCATCGGCGAAAATGCCTTCCAAGAACCCTCTAACTAGCGATTCCAACACCGCGGACATAGCAGTTGCCAAAGTTTTTCTCATTCCAATAACGCCCTTATCGTAGCTGTCAGACTGGTTTGCCTCAGCCAATCTTAAGAGCAATCCAGAAATTCCCTCCTGCCAGAACTTTGGCGGAAGGTCGCTTGTGAATGGTTGCTTTGCCAAGAACTTGTCCAGGACCATTTGTATGATCGGTGCAGAGGTCTTTTGATGATTCATATTGGAATAGGGGAATCTGAAGTTCTTGATGGTTGCTGGCCGTTGCATGCTCTGGATCTCGGCATAGGTTTGGTAATGGGTGAGAATATTAAAAAGCGCGCCTTCTTGGGCTGCCGACAGAGTATTTGGAGCCATTGTAAGCGGAATTTGCGTGATAGAATAGATTGTTGCGGTAGTGATTTCAGCGTGGTTGTGGCCGTGGTTGTGGCTGTGGTTGTAGCTGTGATTGTAGCTGTGATTGTAGCTGTGACTGTAGCTGTGGTTGTGCTGTAATTATTCCTGCGATCAATGTCGAAATATATATACTTGCTTTGGCTACTCCCTCACTTGTTGTAGATGAGAAGATACTAAAAAAAGAATCCCCTCGAGCCCTGCTGGAATAAGTTAGCTCCAGGCATGATCGCGAAGAGGTATGTCTATGTGCTTTGACCTTCTCAAAACTCGCATCCGAAAACGTACTAAGTCGTCCCGGCACCCCTTTCAGGGCCTAGCACCTGTGTGTCAAAAGCTCGCAAGGCTTAAGCAAGCACAGGTATTAGCACTAACCACCATGGCAACGAGCGCAGTTCAGAGAGTGGTCTGTGATAATTCGCGGTGATAATCGTCAAGCTAGAGTTCACCCCCACAAAGTACCACAGCATTGCTACTAGGAACTATATTTAACTGTTTGTCATTTACACTGGTGCCCACCACGAAACACCAATCTTCGCAGGAGCATAGAATGGCAGCCCTCTCGCTTGAAGCATTGCAGAGGAATACAGTGGATGTTGTAGAGACCAGGGCTGCCCAGAACAACATAAAACCTCTGTGAATATTTAAACACAGTTCGCCAAAAAAATCATAAGTGGCCTTCAAGACTATATTCATTCAAGCTTGTAAAAGAAAATATCATTTTCCAAAACTTCCTCAAGATTAAACCTCCCGATTTCTGTACGGAAAGGAACAGGAAATGTTTCCACTTAGTGCCCTAAAGAATCAGCGATGTGTTGTTTTCTTTTGTTTCAAGTCCGTCTTAGTAAATTCTGACAGTTCGGGTAAGTCCTATTACTAACGTACTAAATTAGCCTTGGAGAGTGATTGCTAGTGTGGTTGATAGCATGTATAACGCTCGGCCATAGTTTATTTAACAAAGTAGGGGTTCAGGCCTTAGCGAGTTTATCTTTAACTTTGGTCCACTTGTTTCACAGAGTTGTGGATGTTGCATTAAGATATGGGATGAATATGTGGTTTCTTGGCTTTCGCATGAACAATTTCCTGTTTCAACTCATAATAAATTATATTTAGCACCTGTCAGTCAAACATAAATCAGATTCACTAGTCAACCATATGACGGCGAAGGAACAAACATGGATCTCGTATGAATCTGATATGATATTATAATGAAATTAAATAGAAGGAAGTATGTTTTAAAAATTATCCTACCCGACGAGTTTTATACCACGAATGAACGATATGCGCCTAATAGTTATGTAACAAGGGTGTCAAAACCATACAACGCTCACGAATAAATGATTCCTTTCCAGCATAGTCCTTTCCAAGAGAGTCTACATAATATAATTAAGCCCTCTGATGTCCTCTCAACCTTGACAAATATTTCGGCGAAGAAATGCACTGAACATATTCAAGAGTATCATTGCATCTTTCTGCGTATGACATGACATCCAGTTGAATATGGTTCAAGCTTTAGACCATGTTAGACCGATTAAATAGAAAGCAGTCTCTGAGAAACACGAATGCGTTTCGAAAGACCTGTCACTCAAGTGTACTTTGATGTCGATTTTCTTCAATTTTCAGTACAACCATACAATCGAACCCATTTGTCTCCAGCTGAGTTACATTCCCGTCTATTACCTCCGTGGTTCTTAGGAAAAGCGAAGTGCACATTCACTTCTCAGTATCTACGACATCAGCAACGCTTTCTTATTTCACCCAAGTTGAGAAATAAGACTATCACTTCAAATATTGTCGTAGGATTTACTTCAAAACACTATGTGGCGGGAGAGTGATGCGGATACTAACATAGCTTTTGCATATGGTCCCTCAAGACCCTTTGAGAATTGCATCTTTCAACGAGATGACGATGCAAATATCAAGAAATTGAAACCGGGTTTTATGAATTAAGTAACCATGTTGAACCATTCCATATGAATCGTCATTGGCTATCTTAAGGTCCTCATAATAAACAGGCCATGACTCAGAGTTGACGAAGTTCACGATCTCAATGAAGCCATGCGAATGTCCTGGCTTGTCGCGCGAAGAATCGGGCGTCGGCTAATTCAGACTGAAGCTCGCTAAGCACGCGCTTCCAGGTTTCAAGTCGAACTGTCACCCGTCAGCCATCGCGCGATTGGGATAATCTAGGGATGCGTTCATGACTAGCTTTGTTCCACTCTTGCGAAAGTACATAGCGCATCGCGAAAAGACAAAGGTATTCTTAAGTCATTGACTTAAATATCGTCGGTTTTCCTTACGACCAATGTTTCCTGCTGACAAGACTCATCACTATAACCGACTCTTCATCATCAAAGCTATCTGTCCGTCGAAAAGGATCACCACCAGTGCGATCTTCCCTCCTACATCACAAAATGATCGATGGAATATTGGAGGTCCTCAAGCAGGTTGTAGGGTATGACCCGGATCGAAAACCTAGGCCACTTCCAAGGTTTAGATTTTCTGTGATCATACCAGTGGCCTTTTATGTTGTTTCGTTTTTCCTCACCTTCATGATAGTCCGTGCTGGAACCAAGCCTGGAATGATGGAGGATATGGCTATGCTTACAGTAAGGCTCTGCTGAATCCCATGTCATATTTGATCACATGGCATTCAAGAGCAATTCTAGATGACTAACACTCTGTAGATGAACACCTCACGCCTTGGTCAGAACCTTATACAGATCACACCTGTGAATGTAACTGCTACTCCTACCGCAACTGCCAAATCCAACAAACCGACTGGTACTTCTAAATCAAGCAGCCCAACCAGCACAAGCGAACCCACCAGTAATTTAACTAGCAGTTTCTCGTCCTGGGTAGACGGGATTTTCGATGGAATCACGAATACCATTGCCACGACCGTTGACCCCTTCATTGCTAGTGAGGAACAAGCTCTGATCAAAGAGCTTACAAACTATCTCGGCGTCAGTGACTTTTATAAACTCTATCTTGGTAGTATTTGTCATGGAAATATCACCGATCCAACATCGGCGAACGCTACTTACGTTACAACCAACTGCTCCACTTATTCCGAGGCAGTATCTGGTAAGTTTGCCCTGTTACTTAGAACAGTAATTTCTATTGGAATTTTGGACCCTTAACTAACCTCCCCCTACAGGAATCAGTAATTTCAGTATACCAAGTTCGGTCGTCCTTCTCTCGACCAATATTTCTGTACCCCTCCTCAAAACACTGTCCGGAGGTGGTGGGGTCATCAGTGGCGGCGTGACTGGAATAACTGCAGTCATGTATGGTCTTCTCATCACAAGTCTTGTCGGCGCCGGCCTTTCCGCTGTACTGGCTCTACTCACAGGCCTGAAGCCGGATTTTAGGATCATCTTCTACTCGGGCTTGGGGATATCAATCATCACGCTTTTGGTTCACATCATTGGTGTCATTATTACACTAGCCATTGGGGGCGGTGGAAGCTACATCATGAATTCCATCGGTGGCGACATCGGGTTGCAATCTAATGCCGGAGGCAAATATTTTGGGTTTGCTTTTGGCAGTCTTGCTCTATTACTGATTAGCAGTGTGTACTGGATTGTCATCTGGTTTGTGGAGTACCGGCAAGGCTCGTTCAGATCCCGCAGACGGAGACCAGAGGAAATGGGATACTATAGAGGTGTACTGTTTGAGCTGCTAGATGATATTAGGGGAACAAAGGAAGAGAAAGCGGAGTTGCCAAATAGAGCACCAGTTAGGTCAAGCTACAGCATGATATAGATTCAGTTCTAAGCCGAAAAATTCATACATGGCATGTACAAAACTAAGTTACTACGAACTTCTGTCGATTGAAGAATATTTTTTTCCATGCCAGGACGATCTAAAATCTGACACCCAAATGTGAGATAATGTAAGCATTAGCTAAGGTCCGTCCTTATGTTCTTGCCAACACGAGTTGGAGCTTAACGAGGCGCTGGTCGGGAAGTAGGTGACCGGGGGCCGGTATGTGCCTGAGGCACTTTCAGCGTCTTTATAAAGGTCGCGTGTCCCGCCGCTTGATTCCTCCTAAGGGCAGAATACCTTCATCTGGGTATTTTATACTTGCCCACTTCGCACCACCTAGTTTTGCAAGTGTTGCGATTTCAAGTCCCTGGCGGACTGAGTTTCGAGCAACGATGGTATACTGCGGGCGCCCGTCGGCAAGATGCGCCCCATGCCGTGCCAAGAAGAGGCGGGTGCGTACCAACCTAGTCTGTGGTTTCCTCCGCGACTGACCAAAACACCAATGTAGTGCGACAAGGCCACTCCATCCTGTGGACAGTGTGCGTTACAGCCCTTCCCATCTGGGTTCTTGGGTTAATAAACTGATCTGAGTGAACGTGGCTTGCAGGCCGTCGTGCAGGTCAGGAATGCCCCGGTTACCATGATGCCTCGAGTGTTATATTTCGCGACGAGACGACTCGGGTCATTGATCGTGCCCGTACGCTCAAGGCACATCGAGTGGTCTCTGGCCGCTCACCGGCATCTACGCAGTCTCCGATCTCGTTCACATCTTCATCGATGGTCGGCTCACGTGCTTCGCCTGCTTCATCCATTCACATAGCGAGGAATTTAAACCAGGACGACAACGATGATGACGGCGAGGAAGACTCGCGGAGAAGTTATGATGGCGAACATGAGAAAAATAAGAAAGGGAAATACCTAGAGAACAACGAAGTCGATGTCTCAGACAATGGCGCAAATAATGCTATTGATGACGACCACCTATTTGTGCCGGACGGGTTGGACTTGTTCACCAACGACGCAGATACCTCTTGGGAGCCAGGCTGGTTGACCCCTCCATTATCGATTTCCCCTGACCAATCCATATCACCGAGTCGCGACTTGAATGCCCAAGTTATACCGATGCTGATCACCCCAGCAGCACTGCCTGAGAGTCTTCACGAACTGGGAATGAGCTACTTCCTAACCAACTACGTCGTGCAAAATTCTGGGCCATGCCCTGGGTTTCTCAACTACACCCTAGACATCTTTGCTGACCCACTAGGTGACCCGGAGCTGGTGCAAGTGGCCATTCGTGCCGTTGGCCTGGCTGGGTTAGCTAGCACGACCGGTGCCGACAACATCATGTATAAGGCACGCGCCAGCTACGCCGAAGCCATAGAGCGGGTGAACGCAGCGCTTGAGGATTCTCGCACGACGAGAAACGACAGTACCCTCTTTGCTGTCATGGTGCTAGGGCTCTTTGAGACCATTACCTGCTCCAGTGATAAATCTCTGGAGGCCTGGAAGTATCACATCAACGGCGCGGCGAACTTGCTCATGCACCGCGGCACCGCCCAGTTCGGTACAAGACTGGGCTTGCAACTCTTTGGCGAAGCCGTATCCCATGTGCTAACGCTCTGCTCCCGGTACGGCCAACCGGTGCCGCCACGCCTACGCTTGCTGCGGGTCGAGCTAGAGCGCAACTTCGTCCGCAAGGGCCCGCCTTGGATTTTGAGCACTGCCCATATCGAAGTTATGGACCTGTACAACCGCGTGGACCCAGACCAGAAAACACCCTTTCTGCCCGGTGAATGGGAGAAGCTGCTTTCTCACGCGGCCGAGTTGGACCAGCGGCTTGAGAATCTAGTTGCCGAGCTGCCGGCCCACTGGCGATTCATGACGGTTAGTGACCCGTCGGCGAACCAACACATCGTGTATAACAATGTTTACCACGTCTACTACAATACGTGGGTGGCCAAGGTGTGGAATGGTTTACGTGCGTGTCGCATCATCTTGAACCAAGTCATTTACTGCCTGCTACTACGCGAGGGGCTCGCCTGGGCTCCATATGAGCTTTCTCCAGAAGGGGGTGTCTACACGGCCCTGTTGCAGAGAATATTGGAAACAACGACAGAGATGCGTGACGGTATTCTCGCGTCGGTACCGCAGATGCTAGGTTTCGTACGCCATGATGCTGCCATGGGAACATCATATCTGGACTGTGGCCGCGCCGGCATGCCGTATTTCGTCCCAGCCTCAGGTGCTTACTTTCTGCTCTGGTATCTGTTCCTCGCTGGTAGCCTCCCGATCAACTCTCCAGAGACACGCGCTTGGGTCGTGGACCGTCTGCGTGCCATCCGCTCTGCGGCAGGTATTCAGAAGGCGGGCTACTTTGCTGATATTTTAGAGACTAATCCCGCCTTCATAATTACGGAGATATCCATGAATGAATTCCTTGTTCCCAGCATCTAGGAATTCATCCTCTGGCCTCATCGCCTAATTTTCGGTCTGGATGAAAACTTCTACGCGGCATGAATTTTGGACATGGCCACGCTGCAAGGACCCAAATCTCATTGTCCGTATTTACAAAAAATATATGTGCCTGCGATACCTCCAGGTCTGCCGATGGTCGCGGAATCCATCATGGTCTCATACGGCGACCCATTACTTTCCGAAGGATTTGTTGTCAGTGGCGGATATAGCTAGGCGGAATCATTCCCTTATAACATCACTTTGCCTGCACTGCTGTATACCAACAGTGGTATGGAATGGATGATTGTAACTAACACCGACAAAGACGAGCCTTGCATCAAAATAGATGAAGGCAGAAAATAAAACCCTAGTAACTCTACCCAATGCGGTAATGGTTGATGCATGCGATGATGATCACGCTAGTCCTAATCAGGTATACAGTGTGAAAGGGTCCTCTGCGATATCTTATTAAATACCATGGTGCCTCAACTTCTCGTTTTGGTTCTGTATATCGACA
Source organism: Coleophoma cylindrospora (assembly GCA_003369665.1). NCBI lineage: Eukaryota > Fungi > Ascomycota > Leotiomycetes > Helotiales > Dermateaceae > Coleophoma > Coleophoma cylindrospora. The sequence continues at coordinate 59,893 of PDLM01000021.1, forward strand.
TAGAATAGAATTACTCCTGAGAAATCACCATCACCATGGCCGTATCGTACCGCACGGGTATCACGATTCTTCAGTTCATCTTTTTCGTGCCCTCGCTTGTCTTGGCCATATTTCTCTGCATCCATCATGGCATGAAGGCGGCGGGCACATGGCGCTTCGTCGCGACTCTCTCTGCACTTCGAGTTGCCGGCGACATTTCATACTTCGTCTCTCTGTCGCATCCCACCCTCAATGTCTATGTCGCCGTGATCGTCTGCGAACTGATGGGTTTGGCTCCTTTAATGCTGACATGCGTTGCCCTGGTTGGCCGGGTGTAAGTTATCCCAGGAGCACATTACCATGACTACTCTGAAGCTCTTCTAACCTGGAAGCACGCAAATAGAAATCGGATCTCCCATAGTATCCCGCCCAGATCCTTCATTCTTATCTCCTTGCTTTCCCTCGTTGGGCTCATTATTGGTATCGTCGGCACCGATCGCGCCCTTGATGACGCTTCCACCACCAACGATGTGACCATCAATGGTCTGATGAAGGGAGCGTTGGCTCTTTTCCTTGCTGGTTATGCATTGACGCTGCTCTCCTTTGGGTATGTAGTGTTCGACGTAGTGCGCCATCCCGCTAAGCGTCTTGCGCTTGGGACCGAGACGCGCATCCTTATCACCGTTGGGCTGGCGTGCCCCTTCGTGCTCGTACGTCTTCTCTACAGCGCCCTCGGTGACTTCTCCGGGAACGCAATCTACAGCTCCCTCTATGGCAACAACACCATCTACCTCTGTATGTGCATCCTCATGGAGATCATCACTGTCACTATTTGTCTCTCTTCCGCGTTTCTCGTGCCCATGCCGAAAGAAGAACCTGTGAAAAAACCCAGTGAGTCCCGGGGAAGCAGTGCCGAGACGCCTTTGTCGCCTCTTACACAACGGACCTCGCGTGATATTCAAGGCATTATACCGGCCGCACAAGGCACTGAATGATACTTAGCGAAAGTGGCTGGTTCGAGAGGGTTCGTGCCTCTTGTTGAGCAGGTGTACTTGTATGTAGGAGATTTACCTTCGAGGTTTCGTTCAGGGCGAGGAAGTCAAGTTTATTGGGGTAGCTACACCAGCCGAAGAAAGGTGGGATCTCGATAGACTGGTATTCAGTCCACATGCATTTGTCAAATTTGTAAATGTAAATAAATCAGTTATAAGCTTTCTTCAGAAGCCTTGACAGGTGATATTGAGGGTGACCGGCTGTGTTCCTGGTTACCGAATGTCCTCTTGCTCGCTGTTGCTCTCTCGATGGAGTGTCTCCGAGCAACCATAACTGTCTGGCCCTTCTTTTGTAGCTCAGCAACCAGTAGATGATTTTTTAAAGGAAAGTACGTAAGGCAGTAATACGAGCGATCCCTGGACATACATACATATGTCTACACGATTGAAGGCCCCAATCTGCCATGCGGCACAATTATCGTCAACCCTACCATAAAATGGTCTTCACTAAGTCCTCCAATTGTCGCTCCATTGCGTTTGCAGAGTTCAATAAGATATGAAGTGTACGACACCTAACCCAGCCTCTGTCAGCATTCTTCCATTTTTCTTCCCTTGCAGCGATATAGTCAGGAAATGGCAGCAGATTGTTCCCAGACCAGCTAGCTTAGATCTCAGAAGCGTATGTGGGGTAAAGCTTGTGACCCACATGCCGTGTGTCCAATCAGCTGCCACACGTGCTGACTACTCCTGCGCATTGCGCCGCTGGTTGCCCAAATGGGATAGCATCGACGCATGCTTAATTGGGTTAGTTAAGACATCGGTGGGACAAGCTCACGGCTAGGATCAACAGGGACTAGCGTACATGATGCTCTGTTCTTGATCGTGGGGTTGATACAGTGGAGTACCTGATTACATACGGGAGCACCTGCTTCTGTAATTTCGTCCAAGCTCTCTCATCTTTCGCTAGAGGAAAGTGGATGGAAGAGAGGAAGCAAGGTGAGTTAAAGGGTCAAACTTACGACGACGCTGCAATGAAACGGTTAATTGAGACGAGCATGCGATTCAGAACCGATCTCTGCGGTGGCATTTGGTGGACATCACAAAGCAGCGCATCGCGTATCTCCCAGGATGAGAGCCTATAATCTGACTTAAGACTCTCATTGGTCACAAAGTGCGAGCATAAGCTTATTTCGCATTGGCCAATCAGCCGAAGTGTGTTGTCCAAGACGGTTTGCGCTGTATTTCCACAAAGTAGCTGCCCCTTTCTCATCAAATGAGATGCTCTGCTGTTTGGCAAGGGATCCATTATTTAGTACTATCTGAAGTATGAGTGATGATGTAAGCTTATGCCTGTCAAGCAGAATATAAGGAAGCAAAGGTTTGAATTCACCATTCACACTTCTAATTTCTTCCTCTGTGGCGTCTGGGTCACGTCCAAAATGGATCCAATAGCATTGTTTCGTGCGTACCCAACCATAGCCACTTTGACAACACTGCTCGTCTCCTACGTAGCTCTTGGTATCATCAAGCGGCTATATTTCAGTCCCGTATCCCGCTTTCCTGGTCCGAAGCTCGCGGCCATTACATTTTGGTATCAATACTACTACAACCATATTCTCCGCGGGCAGTACACCTATGAGATCGAACGTCTGCATCGCGAATATGGCCCCATCGTACGAATCAACCCGCACGAGCTGCACGTCGACGATCCGGCATTTTACGACACCCTCTATGGCGGACCGGGCGCCGTGCGGGACAAGTGGGAGAAGGATAGCGTTGCGGGGTTGAGGGACTCGATCTTCACAACCATGCCTCACGACCTACATAAGCTGAGGCGCTCTGCCGTCGCCCCATTCTTCTCGTTGCAGAGCGCGAGGAGGCTGCAACCTGTCATCCAAAGAGCGGCAGATAGTGTCATCAAGACCCTGAAAAGCAAGCAAAGCTCGTCCAGTGTCGTGGATGCAACGGAGATATTCGCAGCCTATAGCAATGGTATGAACATTCTCCTGCAATCGATTTTCTTCTTCTTGCTTGCTTGCTAAACATCAACTAGACGTCGTCATGGAATACAGCTTCGGCCGGTCCGAAAACCGCCTTACATCTTTAGTCGTTGATTCCAATTACTTTTCCGAGTCAGTGAAAGCTGGTGCTTCGGCCCAAGGCTTGAAGTACTTTCCGTGGTTCACGCGCCTCATGTTCGCCATGCCCGAGTCCGTACTTGCGCGTGATCCAGGATTTGCCAACTTCGCCAACCTCAGAAATGTAAGAAGACACCCATGGATTCCTCTCACATGGGAATCCCTCCCCCGCTGACAGCACTCTCCCAGGACATGATCCGGCAAGTCGAGCACACCATCAACAAAACTGACCGGGACTTCGACAACTCCACCAACCCGACCATCTTCCACGAGATCCTCAACAGCAAGCTCCCGGACGCAGAGAAGAACCCTTTGCGCTTAGCCGGCGAAGCCGTGGTCCTCATCGGCGCCGGCACCATCACCACCGCCTGGAACATCACCGTCGCGGCGTACTACCTGGTCTCGCACCCAGCGGTGCTCCTCAAGCTCAAGCAAGAGCTCGAAGCCGCGATCCCAGAACGCGAGACCGACGCGCAGCTCTCCACGCTCGAACAGCTCCCGTATCTCACGGGAGTGATCAAAGAGACGCTCCGGCTCTCCAACAGCGTCACGGGCCCCAACCCGCGGATCGCACCCCTCGAAGCCCTGCAGTACCGCGAGTGGACGATCCCCGCGGGGACGCCCGTGTCGATGTCGGCGCGCGACATCCACTACGACGAGAAGGTATTCCCCGACGCGCGAGCGTTCAAGCCTGAGCGGTGGGTGGAGGATCCGAAGCTCAATCGGTTCCTGGTGGCGTTCTCGAAGGGATCGCGGGCGTGTCTGGGGCAGAACTTGGCGTTGGCGGAGATGTATGTCATTCTGGCGGGCATCTTTCGGAGGTTTGGCTCCGTGGATGTGAGGAGGCCGGGGGATGTGGGTGCGTTGCAGCTGTTTGAGACGGATTTCTCGGATGTGGATGTTGTGGGGCATGTGTTTTTGCCGCTGGTGAAGGAGGACTCGAAGGGAGTTCGGTTTATGGTTTTGAATTGATCTCTAGCAGATGTGCTGTTTTGAGATTAATCTACCTGGACAGACTTTGACGGATGATGGTGATCCTCTTATAGCATTGCAAAGGTAGTTTGGGGTTATGAAGACCAGACTGCAAATTTCATGATATGGTTGCACGTGTTAGTATTTCTAATGTTAATGTAATAGTTAACATTGAACTCAGCTTCTATTCAACGAGGTTGCATTCGTAGGGGCTGCTTTCTGATTGACACAACAGTGGCCGGGAGTTCATTTTGGTAGTCACCCCAGTAGTAGCAGCACAGAATCCAATGCGAATATTGTAGAAGCCCTTGAATAACAAGTGCATAATTATGGCTTAGTAAAACGCAATTCCACCCACAGATATTCCAAGTTTCCGCTCAACAAAGAGGCTCTGACAATAATGATCTTTCAGCTGGCCTAGAAAATGGTCTTAATAACGGGGAATTGCTCCAGAAAGATCCTGTCTGCTATAATCAGCGCTGCTGCTCCAACGCACTCACCACCATTGCGTAGCAGGCAACAAGTGAAACCTGCAGCGCTTGTAACGTAGTGGTGAAGCTTCCCAGAGGGAAGTGGTGCTAAAGATGGTCATATTCACTCAAACCCTGATTCGAGATCTCCGGGCTTTTTTCGATGATGCCGAGTAACCGCTTCAGTGGTACTTGGTATTGGCGTAATCGTCGGTACGTCGCCTTCTGCCACTAGCAATGTTTGTGTCTGGGATCCATCATTCCACTTTTCGCTTTTGTCCTGGCTGCCTCTTGATAGTTTCACCTGCCGTAGTACATCCATAGTTTGTTTGTTCAAGAAGAAGAATTTCTGAACCCATTTTGGGAACCGTTTCAAAGCAATTAAAATCCCCAGCACTATTGCCAATAGAGTTGCAATCTCTCCTGTAGCTACGACATATTAGCCAAGGCAAACACTTAATCATATACAAGCTTACTCATCCATTTGCCAATGTATTTTGTACTGAAGCTATTAGTACCGTTCCTGCTTTGTGGAAATTGATCGGAAATCGGGAGGGCGAATAAACCTGCCATGAATGACAATGGCGTCTAATAATCGTAAGAATAAGAACATAATGCCCCGCAGGACTTACAAATACTACAGTCACAACTGTAAATACCAAAACGGCTTTCGCTTGCTTCGATGTCGAGGCTGCTTCGTTCAAGTTTGACTGCTTTTGCACCAAATCCAACAGGTGGTTTAGCTAGACAGTCTAATTAGTCATAGAATAAAAAATTGCGCAGTCTGAACATACGAAGTCTTCAACCCTCTTAGTATCGTGATCTAGGCGCTTGATACGATTCTCGAGTGTATATATGGTTTTGTCGTATTTAAAGTCGTCGCAGAAACACACCATGTTATATTGATGGGTTTCTTTCTGGCCCTCCTGGATTTCCTGTTTCTTCTCGCTCAACCTAATTTTCTCCTTCAACTCACCCTCCATTGTATTTGTTATACATTCATACACTTCCTTCTGCTTGTAAAGCACATTATGTATCATATTTATTTCGTCACGAATGTCTTTGATTTCCCGAAGACACTCTATCTCCTCTTCGATAGAGTACTTGCAACCTCCAATCTTTTGTTTCAGTGATTCGGAGAATTTGTTATGAAACCCGACTACCTTTTCGGACTAATTTGGATCAGATATTAAACTCATCTGGGAACGAGGTATTACAAACCATTTTAGCGATCGATGCCTCGAATATAGAAAAAACAAGCTCCTGCAGGCCTGCCTTATAAGGGATATCAACATAGCGGATACATCGTAAAACAATTAGCGCTACAAGTTGGTCCGACGAGCGAATCACGACTTTATTGGAGCTCCTTTTTATGAGGTTTAGAAGTGTGCAATCTGCGCTTTCGTCCCCCTTGTGTCCCCGTTCCGAGAATGCCGTAATTATAGTCCCTGATAGGTACATTAGACAACAATGTGATTAATCTTCATAAAACTTACGGTCATCAATTTTCCACAACCACAGCGGATGTACCATGAGTATTGAAACAGTAGGTCCTTTGTCAATCTTCTTTTTTCGCCTTCTGCAGTCGTCGTTAACCCCTGGAGGGGAGCCCGGCAGATTGGGTGCAGCTGGTTCTTGAGAAGGTTTCAACTCTGTTTGACCTAGCTTATCTACCTGATGATTCAAACCGACACCATCTAAGTCATCTGATCTATATTTGGACGGCGGACCATCAGGTATACAGGCGGCCGCCGTATTCAGTTCTAATCTCTGATGGGCTTCTCTTAACAGCTTTTCATTTGTTTGAGTCTCATTCCATTCATTTCGCCGTTCAAGAGTGTATCGGTAAACCACTTGGTCGAAGCTTTTATCCTCTTCTCCTTTAGACGGAATGAGTCCTGGGTAATACGATTCGTCGAGTGTTTGAGGTAGATAGAGGTCCTTTTTGCATACGTGCCGCAAGTGCTTCTTCCTATTCTCTTCTTTCTCCTTCTCTGTCTTCCCCTCTTCTGTAATAATCTGGTAGGACTCCTTGGATTCGAAGTCAAAGTATGGCATCTGTTGGAAAATATTAGAGATAATACACTCGCTAGTAATTAAATGTCTTACAACTAAGGATATTCTATGTCGTGTCTCTTGAAATCTTTCCACCTAGCGTGGCATCTTGTTAGCATATGCCTTTTTTGTCTACCCATGTGTCTTACATTGAAAGAAGGGAGCCTGAAAGACGTGTTATTGATGCTTGTACTTTGCTTATTGAAGTTGTCTTTAACAAATGCTTTAATGGTTTTACAATATGATTCATCTCTTCCCTCCATGAAACAGAGTCTGTCAATGAGATCCTAGTTGGATGTATTCAGTAGCTTCCTTGACGACTTTAGACGAATTTTACCTTTATCCACTGACGCTTTGAGTCTAAGTTAGAAGTTACAGCCAATGCACGACAAATAGGTACTTACATTATTAGCAGGGAGATGAATCCATCGTATCGCCAACTTCTCATCAATAATCTTCTTGTTATTTTCCACGGTTTTTTCGGTGTAATTTTGATAAATTAGTTCAAAAACTGATATCGATTTCTCCTCCAAAACGTCAGCGGACCAGTACCGAAGACAAGCATTATATTCTTTGAAGATATCTGCCTCCTGATTACTAGGTTGATTAGGAGGTCCCTGTTTGAGCTGATCTGTACATTTTGTAGACTGCTGTATAGAATCAACTAGAGGAGGTTTATCAAAAAGTTTAACAATCGAGTCGGACTTCTTACGGAAGGCTATATCACGGGCTGTGAGGCCCAAATCATTTGTTACTGTTGAATCTGCACCATGGGATAGTAAGACTTTGATTACATCCTCGTGGTTACCCTGCGCTGCGGCATGGAGGGCGCTGCCGCATAGGGGATTTTCTGCATTGACGTCTGCGCCATTTTCCAGCAGTAACTGGACAATATGCCTATGACCTTCATACGATGCGGCGTAGAGAGCGTTGCCGTGATAGCCACCTTGATTGTTGACGTTTGCACCCTTCTCTAGAAGTAACTTGACGAGCTGCCCATCACCTTTATACGATGCGGCCTGGAGAGCGTTGCCGAAGTCTCCACCTTGTGCGTTGATGTCTGCGCCCTTATCTAGAAGTAACTCAACAATATGCTTACAACCTTCAGCCGCTGCCGCCTGGAGAGCGCTGCCGAATCTGCCCCCTTGCGCGTTGACGTCTACGTCTTTCTCCAGCAGTAGCTTGACGATCTGCTCATGACCCCCATACGATGCGACCTGGAGAGCGCTGCCGAGCGGGCCGCTTGATGCGTTGACGTCGGCACCGTCTGATAGCAGCTGTTCAACGGCCCCTTCGTTGCCTTCTTGCGATGCTAGATACAAGGCTTTGTGACGATCTTCGCCGCATTTTTTATCAAGTGTATCTGCCGTTTCCTGACGAAGAGAATCCATTAATGATTTCTATAGTCACGCTTAACGTTAACCTACAAATGCAATATAGCGTTGATAGATTTACGATACATACTATAGTAACTGACTGGACTGAATGGGCTCTATAAGAGGGAGCTCAGCGTTAATACGAGATTTGCTGTTGGTGTGAGTTTAGCCGCAAAGTTGAATGAACCGATAATGGGTCTTAATTTGAAGAAGGATCGTTGTAAACTGGTCTGGACACACAGATGAGAGATCCGGGCTAAGGAGAGTACCAAACCAAAAGCGATTATATTAAGCCGGAAGGAAAACTTGACCATAGCCTCATGGCCACAGCTTTGCGCCAAGGGCAGAGGGCTGTGGGTTTGACTGGCATAGTCATCACCGTGCACATCAGGCTGCGGCATTAAATGTACAGGGTGTTCTAGAGTTACCATTGGCAGAAATATCTATAGAGAGCCTCCTGATTTGCTTTCGGTCTTGATTCTGGAGGCTCGTCAGCAATACAGCAGACTAATATAATTGCATGTGAAGACGTGTTACGTGTCACTTGGGCATACAGTTCCCAATGAAAACGCTTTTCTCCTATCGTGAAAGCTTGCGGTATTATGCCCAGCAATCTGCCTATGCACTGTGAAGTAATAATCCTGGTGGGTTGGTGGGTCGAGCTTTATGGGGGTGGGCCGCACGAGGGAGGATGGCTTTTACAAATAAGCTCAATCGGCATCAAGTACCTTGTGTATGGCGGCTCGTATCTACTGAGTTTCCTATGATCTATATCGGATACTACACACTGCAGTAGAGTGAATACGTCTGAGGCTCTTTTGTTGGGGGGGACAATATCTGGGGATCTATTATGCTTCCTTGGAGGTGTATTGCACGCTGCGGTCAAAAGAACCGCCGCCAAGTCCTCATTGATGAAAAGGTGGCTCAGACAATACAGTAGAATATCACCAATTAAAGTGATAAACCCTTACAACCCCTATCAACTCCATCTTATATGGCATCCAAATAAGCGCTACCTTTTGAGTGGCTATCTATGCATGCATGTCGGCTCGATCCAGTCGCATCAGAAACAGCGCCATGCGACTCAGCAATGGCCTTGGACCAATCTCTGTCGTGATATCAGAGGACACTTCTGCCTCCAAGTGTCCCTCATCCATACCGAGTTTCTAGTTGGTTGGCGCGGACATTCCCAGTATAACTGCCGCCCGTACCGAGCCTTATGTGATTCAGGCTCCGGTCAAATGCAGGCCCCTAGCTCCTCTCCTTTCATACGCTAGCCTCTGAGCCAAAGCAGCTTCCACAAAAGCACAGACAGAACCTGGTCTAGAAGACTCCCAGTGATTCGGTTCCAATGCACTAACCCCTCGGTCATATGAAAGGCTTTGTCAGCACACCAACTCCAGCGTCCCACTTTCTATAACCTAACTACACAGTATTGAAGACCTCGATTACAACCACTTTTGAAAGATATATATTATACACACCTTATAAATAAGACACTCGAATCTCCATCTCATTTTCTCTACTACTAGGAAGATCGTCGCTGGTGCCAGCGGAACTAATACTAGCGAAATTACTAGTTGAACAACTATTAACACTAACACACCCCCTAAGGTTAAGTTATGTACATCCAAAAAGGAGTTATATAAATGAATCAAGGCTGAAGAAGTAAAACACAAATATATATCTTATATAAGTAAATCAAAGAACATTCGCGAAGGCTCTAAAAGGTAAAGTACTTATAATTACGATCGACGTAGGCCTCCACCACTAGCAGGTACTCACAGGGCTTTCAAAGAAGTTTAGTTTTCAAAAATATACGTCATGCACCGAAACTAAATGACATACAGATCGCTGAAGAATAGGCTATCGATTTCTGGTTATAGCTATGGAGTATACCAATCGGGTTGCTAGCGCCTGCGTTTGTATACTGACTAAGTCTATTATCTGACCCGTGGGGTCCAAATGCATTAGAACTCGCAGTGCTTAACCTCAAAGAGCATAGAGTATAATACTCTTACAAGACCTGCCTGGATAGACATCCGGCCGCATATGGTTGGTGTCTCTATTTGATTAGTGACTGCGTATGACCGACCCAGTCGATACTATTGATGTCATCAAAGGTGATGTGATAGGCAAGATTGAACTACGATTCAACTCGGCCATCACCTTCAGCGGGGTCGCATACGTGAGGGGCCACTTTGACCGAGACGAGAGTGGCGTACGCGCATTGCGAGCAACTCCAATTGTAGAGTCCAACTCAAACACTGTAGGAAATAAATGGTTGTGCAGACCAGTAAAGTGACCTGCTCTGAAAGAAGACCTCTTACGTGTGATAAGCATGCGAGGAGAAGCGGACAGCCATGATGCAGGTTGTCGGGGGAGTTAGAGCTGATTCTGCCCACGCCAAGTAGGCAGTGCGAGACAGCACCGCCTTGGGCGCAACTGCAGCTCGCGGGGCTAAGGCTGTTATTGCTTGAAAGAGCCAAAGGACTGTCTTATCGTTTCTCAACGCCAATCCCCAGTTATGTTAGTATTCCAATGACTAGCTATTTGGTGCTTGGGACACCCACGATTTTCAGTGTAGCTTAGATTAAAACCCAGGAAGCGCATTCGTACAACTGCTTTCTTTTGTGAAATAAATCTAGTTCAAATGATACGGCAAGTAATAAAATAATATTATATTGTATATTGAGGTGTCAAAATTACTTCGCTGAACCATAACGTACCACTTAGTCCCATCGACATTAAGCGATGTACCGCGAACGGCCTGAATGAAACAATCTAAGGTGCATTCCTGCACCATTGTCAAGCGGCCCTGACAGCGAAAAAGATATAACCGTGGCTCAAATTCTAGGATTGGTAAAAACTGGACGTGTAGAACTGAACCGCTGCGCAATATCGCCTGCAATCACTTCATCGAGGCGACAATCTGTTCCGCTTGGGCAACGCTCAACTCTTTCATGGTCTCAGCCCAGATCTGTTCCTGGGCTGTCTTTCCATCCGCGGTATAGTAGAAGGTAGCGAGTCTATGGTGAGTTGCGATGGTTAGTCGTGTTTCCAACCGCGTTGCGTCGTTACACGAGAGCATGTCACAGTGCCACAGGAGAGACTTACGGCGAAATGTCAGTGTTCATAAGAAAGCATCCGTGGGATTCTTGACCGTGACGCAGCAGGGCATCCACATAGGTGGCTGCGCCTCGGTCTACCGGCCGGGCGGCGATACCGTGGAAGATATTGCTAGCGACCCTCAGTACACCTTTCGCATCACGCGCCAGCCCGGTGCCTTTCGTCAGGCCCGGGTCGACCATGTTGATGACGACTTGGTCTGCACTAACAAGTTCGGTCAGCCTGACGAGAAAAAGCTGTGACAAAAGTTTTGACACGCCATATCGTTCCACGGCATCCCACGGGGTGATGGCGGTGTCGTCAAAGGAGGACAGGAGTGGTCGCTGGTCGCGATTGGGAAACTTGCAGAGATGGGCCATGACCGAGTTGACGACGGTGATTCGTGCTGGATTACCTCGGGATGATTTGGCCTTGAGGATCGGTAGCAGGAGAATGGTCAATAGAGCCGTGCTGAGGTGGTTCACTTGGATGGCAGACTCATGGCCCGTCGAATTAGATTTGCGGAAAGCCAATGGGCTGATGCCCGCATTCAAGACGACGTAGTCGATACGAGTGAGCTCGGCATCGCATTGGCTGACAAAGCCTTGCACCGAGTCATAGGACTCCATGTCAAGGGCCCAGACGTAGATCTTGGCCTTGGGGTTGATCCGGCTCAATTGAGCCGCCGCCGTTTTGCCCTTCTCCAGCGACCGCACAGCGACCACCAAATGCGACAGGCCCAGCGTCAAGAGCTGCCTCGCCGTCTCAAAACCCAGCCCCGAATTGGTGCCGGTGATAATGGCTACTTTGCCGTCCAAGGTCGGGAAAGTGGTGCGAGTGGGGAGTTCGATTTTGACGCGGAACTGATTGTTCCAGAAGACCTTCCCGAAGTTCTTGGGCAGCGTTGGCATGTCCTTAGACGCAACCATGATGGGCTTGAAGATGATGATCAGATGTGATTCCGGCGGCGAGAAGACTGAATAATGATACAGGTGCAAGGTGAAATAGTAGGCAGCGAGATATCTAGAGAACTTCACCAGCGTTGGGCCACAGAGCTATTTATGTTAACATGCTCGGGGTCTTGGATCATCGAGCAAGACTCAGCCCTTTCCCTTTCGAGTCCTGCCATCGTGAACAGCCTCTTGATTTGCCATTTCGCCGTGAAAAAGCTGTGATCCGGCGGACAGATAGGCCTAGGAGAGCTATTCCAGAGGTCCGCCAGTGTGCCAAAGAGGAAAACTCGACGCCTTGGCAGGTACAATGACATGGCCTAGTCTCAAACAGGATCCCCCACATTGCTGGGCATGATAGGCATCACCGCTAAACCCAAACAGGAAACCCCAGAACTCTTGGCATTCTCAGACGCTAACCTAACGACGATATCCCCACGGATTGGCATCACGTGCACATGACGGTCTCGTCTGCATGCGTTTCTTCGATGAGAAGAGTGCCCTCTGCTTCTTCTGTACTGGTCATTCCTGGCCTTGCAATGCTTTCGGTGCCATCACGCTCGCAATTTTGATTCCCCCACGACAAGAATGCGGCTTGGCTGATGCTGGTGTTGAAAACATAGCATGACCCGGATATCCCACAGCGCTTGGCATCGAGTCGTCGTCCGGCAGAGCAGATCCTCTTATCTTGTCTTTGCAGCCACCAAACGATATTCCTCGTAGTGCCATGGCGAAGTCCAAGTGTAAGCAATCCCCCTGTAATCCTTGTACTTAGCCGTGAAATACTCACCGGAATCGGGCTACTTACCCGGCCTCTTGGATCTAGTCGATGATGAGCTGCGCCGAGTTAAGCTGAGTTATTGTGACAGATGCCGCTGGGCTTCAATTTATTCCGATTACGCCAGCCCAGGGCCAAGACAAGCACACCCGGAAAGCCATCCAGAGCCATGCCACTCGAGCTGGGGCTCGGCGTCGACCACTCATCGAGCTACGGCCCTGGATCAATCCCCATCGTGAGCTGGAGCCGCTCGAGAAGGCTATATCGGAGGACACTCGCACTTCGAAGCCAGACTCATCTATACCGAGTCCCCGGTTAGTCGGCGCCGACTTTTCCGGCATGCAACTGCCGCCTGGAATCGAGCCTTATATGATTCAGGATCTCGTAAAATGTAGGCTCCTCCCGCCTGTCCTCCCGTTCACTAGCCCCTTAGTCGCCCTTGCATACAACCACAGAACTTGACTAAGAAGTTGTATAGTGATTGACCTCAATCGGCATGGAGTATATCCCTACGAGATCTGCCTTGACGTCCATCCGACCGCCAAGGGCTGGTTTCCATATTTGATCAGTGACGTCTGCTGCCTTCATTCCATGATGTTCTCTGTTCGCGCCTTTCTGGAAAGGACCGCGCATAACCAGCCCAGTCCCCTTGCTGCCTTCCACTATGCCCAAACTCTACACCTTCTTCAGGCGCGGTTGAATGAATCTGACCCGACATCAGCGATATCCGATGCGACGATGATGGTGGTCATCTCGCTCGCGACGGCGGCCGAGCTCACGAACGACTTTGCTACGGTCGCTAAGCATTTCCAAGGACTGGAAAAGATGGTGAGTCTGAGAGGAGGAGTGCGGGCACTAAACACCGAGAACAATATCCAGGTAAAGGTGTGCCGGTACGTCTCCGTCCCTCCCCGTTATCCATGTCGAACCTGCACTCTAGTATACGAAAGTACGAAACTGACGCGATAGGTAGGGCGGATCTGGAGTATGCCTTGCTGTTAGGACATCGACCACGTCTGCTCCAAGAAGGAATCTCATGGGACTGCTTTATCGCAGACCGAGGCCGAGTTCGATGCAGCCACCCACCTCACGATGCGAACCTACACGCCTTTGCCGAGACGGCCATAGACGTAAAGTTGCACAATGCTTTACAAGACCTCCATGCGTTTTCCTGTATTAGCAACCTGGCGTACCAAACCACCCGTAAGCTCTCACCCGAAGTTTATAACGAGATGATGATTTCGATTCTTTACCGACTCACCAACCTTTCCTTTGGCCGGAACCACTTGGCTGAAGCCATTCGAATCGGCTTGCTCGCTTTCTCGTCGACCATTTTCATCGAACGGCACTTTATGGGACAGCCCTCCCAGCACCTCTTGAACCTCTATACTGATGCGTTATTCAAGCTGCGAAACTCTACGAACGTCGACTTACCAATACCTATGGTGCTTTGGCTGACGATGTTCTCACATCTGGTTGTCCATACCGAGCTTTCTGCTGCGGATTGGCGTAGTGTCTGGCTGGACGAAGCCGTTCTTCGTGGAAAGATCAATACATGGCCCCAGGCGTGCGAAATCCTGCGATCGGTGGCGTGGGTGGACTTTGTTCATAGCCGATCGGGAAAGCCTATCTTTGAAGTCGCCATGTCCCGACTCGAGAGAACAGCATCATCCGATGTCTGACCAGCAAGTGAGATTCATTGCCAACCGATCAGTCAATCGAAAAGTCAAAATTTCTGAATACCGGTGCTTGAGGGTGAAATTTATTGGTCGAAAATTCAATCCGTTCAATCTGCCCACCGTCTATTCGAGGGAAGGCTGTCGCATAGTACAGGGCTCGTCCCGATCCGGGAAGTTCGGTTTGAATAGAGAGCCAGAAGCGTTCGGCTAAGTGAGGGACTTCAACCCGGGTACTTAATACCAGTGGCAAGCCAGCGAATATAACCTCCAATACTAGGGCCACCTCCGAGCTCGCTTTCTTTGTGGTATCTCAATTCGAGAAATAATATATACAACTTTACTTCGCCTTGCCCCGTACACATATACTAGCAGTCAAAGAATTATTCGCTTTTACCTTCGACTTTCTACGGGAAAAAGGAGCCAAGACTTTCGTGCGCGTTGAGGCAGACCGCCACAATGCGAAATGTCCCTACAACAATTACCTATCTCACCTGACCTGATCCTGGCCTCGACATTGACCTTATCTTGCAAAGTGCTCGTGGCAATACACCAGCCTCTGGCATGCCGTCTGGTCCCATAATATGTCATTTTGCCTGTACGCCCTTCGTATGACACGCATTTTAGAAGGAGCATTGACTCCGATGTCGTACCCGGCTTCCCGACGACGGGTACATCCAGACACCGAGCCATCAAACCCTCTCTATCAAACACATTTGATACATCAGTTCCCCCATAAATGAATACTTGACCGTTCCTTCCCAACGCGGCCAGGCCAAACCAAACCCCATTTCCCCGTCCGCTTACAGTCCCCCCAAAGAGATGGAAAGCCCAACCGAACCCCCAACTCCCTCCCCATTTTCTCTCCGCGTCCACTCCCCGGGGGACATGGAGCGAATCACGGAGCGGCACGCGCAGATCTACAAGCAAGAATACGGCTGGGACGAGCCGTTCCAAAAAGCCACGGCGGAAGTCACCTCGGCCTTCATCAACCACTACGACCCCGCGCACGAACGCTGCTGGATCGCCGAGCGCGACGCCGAGTTTCTCGGCTGCGTCATGCTGGTCAAGCATCACGCGTATGAAAACACCGCCCGCTTGCGCTTGCTGCTCGTGGAGCCGTCGGCCCGGGGTTTGGGTGTTGGGCGCGCTCTTGTTCGGCAGTGCGCGCAGTTTGCTCGCGAGGTCGGGTATGCCCGTATTCGGCTTTGGACGACCGGCGTGTTGGCTTCGGCGAGGCATATTTATGAGAGTGAGGGGTATCGTATGGTGAGGGAGGAGGAGCTGGAGGCTTTTGGGGTGCGTTTGGTGGGGCAGGATTGGGAGTTGGTTTTGTATGGGAGTTGTGGGCTTTAGTGCTGTGCTTTGTTTGGGGGCGGGGGAGTGTGTTGCTGGTTTGGGGGTTGGGGGCTCTTGTTGTGGATATCTCGGGCGTTGATGTTGGTTGGGTCAGTAAGATTCTTATTTAGCAGTTAGGGGTAAGTTATAGCGGTACCATGCTGTAGGAGTAAGCAGTATTACTATGTCGCTAATTCTATGGTTGTAAGCTCCCGTGGTGGATATCATCTTAATTTGTTCGGATTAGTGAGATGCTTACCTAGTTAGTTATGGCTATCGTAGCAAGGAGCTGTAATAATAGCGTATGTTCCTCCTGTCTGGCAACTGCTACTGGCACTCTCTACTAAAAGCTACTTCCACAAGTTATCAAATCTGGTTTATCCTGCTTATTACACGCTAAGAAGAGCAAAGCCATAACTTATAAGAAACTACGGAAATTTGGTTCATTTCCAAATTGGCACGCTACAGCTGTATCCCCAAATCGCTCAGATTTTCACAACAACGACAAATTAATCAACATAACGTGCCTGTGCAAGAAATAATGGAGGATTTAGGGCGCCTGATACACGACCACGACTAACTCTTCGAATCTACGATCATGACAAACAGGGCTGATTATGCCAGCCACCCAGATTAGCTTGCTTTGTGGCTATGCATTGGAGGCGGCTCAGTTGGTTCGCCACCTTCCGCTGATTTGCTCAGCCTCTAAATACTTGAATGATAAATTTTGGTAAGATAACCCCGCACGCCTCTCCCTTCATTATTGTGGATCATGATTCCTTCACGATGGATCCACTTACGGCGCTAGGTCTCGCTGCAAACATCGCGCAAGTCATCGATTTGGGCGCAAAGCTCATCTCCACCACCAAGGAGATTGCAGACGCGGGAAAGTCCTTGTCTGTTGGACATCTATCCAATATTACATCTGACCTCATTGATCTCAATGCAACTCTAGCGCGTCAAATCAAGCGGGACACGACCGAGGGTGTGGAATCCACTGAGGAGCAGAAAGTGAGTAGTTCTAAGATGCAGTGTTGTAAATATATATCTCTGACTAAAAAGTCTTCCAGTCCCTTCTGGATCTTGCTGAGGAATGTAATAAAGTCGCCTCGGAATTCATCCGTGCTTTGGAAGATGTAACCCAAAGCGGGGATAAGAAAAGTAGATGGGGAAATGTGCGAAGTGCTCTTAGAACTGTTTGGAACAAGGACCGTTTCGAACTAGTCGCACGTCAGCTAGGAGAGTATCGGGGACAACTCGCCTTGCGAGTTCTTCTTCTTCTCAATGCTTCTCAACGACAACAGGACGATAATATTGCATTGCTCCACGAGGGTAATAAGGAGATTATTGAGGTCATCTCTATCAATTGTGGAGTTTTACAGTCAGCAATTGACGGGATTTATGAAGGCGAACAAGCCAGACAGCAGAGAGACTATGCCGAGTCTGAACGGAGGCATGCAGAGACGATAGCCGCGATCCTGACTACCCGAGATGGCAATTCGACTGCAATTACAGGACCACATTACGCACCAGACAACTCGAGGCATGTTTCTCGGCTGACGGGCATGCGTACGACTACAACCTACAGACAGTCTGCGAGTGACGGAGCTCTCCGATCCGAGGACCCTCCAAATTTCAAGACAACCGAGTTTACTGGCTTCACAAAGACCATTCTCGACGCCCTCCACTTTCGGATGATCAATGCCCGGTGCAGCGCCGTTCTGAAAGCCCATCGTCATTCGTTCCAGTGGATCTACCACGATCCAGAAGCGCGGGACAAACCATGGGACAACTTCTCGGAATGGTTGAAGTTTGGAAGGGGATGTTATTGGATCAATGGGAAAGCTGGCTCCGGCAAATCTACCCTTATGAAATTTCTGCAGGAAGATCAACGGACAGCGGGAGCACTGCGGGCGTGGCTTGGTCAATCAGAGCTTGTGTTTGGATCGTTTTTCTTCTGGTATGCGGGAACAGCACTTCAGAAGTCCCAGGCTGGATTATTACGTTCGTTGCTTCATGATGTCCTCAGGCGAAGGCCCGAATTGGTCCCTGTTCTCTTCCCTGATGTTTGCCGATCGATTCTGGCCAATCAATTGCATGACAGTCTTGACTTATCGTACATCGAGTTGAAAAAGGCATTCACAACATTTGTCAGCTCAGTGCCAGCCGGGTTAAAGGTGTTCTTTCTTATTGACGGCATTGACGAGTATGAAGGAGACCACAACGAAATATCCGAGTTGATTTCCCAAGCGACGACTTCCGACTCAGTGAAGATCTTAATTTCAAGTCGGCCCATCCCCGCATGCGTTCAAGCATTCTCAGCTTGTCCTACCCTACGCCTTCAGGATCTCACCCGCAAAGACGTAGAAGCCTACGTACAAGACAGGTTAGGCCGGAACCCGCTCATGCAGAAGTTGGAGATTGCCGACAAGGGTGCTACCTCTCAACTCATTGAAAACATTACCTCCAAGGCTTCCGGTGTTCTACTCTGGGTTGTACTGGTTGTCAGAAGTCTTCTCAATGGCCTCCAGGACTATGACACAACTCCGGACCTGCTCCAAAAGGTGGATGAGCTCCCACCAGATCTGGAACGACTTTACGACCACATGATTGGTTCTATGAGCCCTCAGCATCGCCGACAAGGCTCTAAAATGCTTCAACTTGTCTTGAGAAGTACAGAGACTCACGATGATTACCCAATGACGTTATTGCAACTCTCATTTGCGGAGGATGAGGATTACAACAAGGCCATAGAAGCTCGGATCTCGGCACTCTCCATTCAAGAAGAGGATTGGCGATGCGAATCTACCGAAGGAAGAATGCGAAGCCGATGCTGTGGCCTGATTGAGGTTCAGAGCAACTCCATATCTTCCGACCTGAACCACTCCAGGAGTCATGTTGGGTTTCTCCACCGGACCGTGGTTGAGTTCTTACGGACTGACACTATTCGGGCCCAATTGTTCGCCTTAACAGAGAAGACCAAGTTTGACGTTGACCAAGCACTCCTTAGCTCCTCACTTGCTGAGATGAAGGCAAAACCTCCCGCACCCGAATGGAAAGGGTACGAGTCGACGGCATACTATGGTATGCTCCGCATATTATCGTATGAGCGTCATATGGAAGATACCCGAAAAGTATTCCACACACTATACTTGCCCGAGTTGATGAATACGATGAGCTGCTATTGGCATGACCCGGAGCTATTTCCAACTCCTGAAATGGAGATACGCGCCACGACCGAAGCCGCTAATCGGACCTCCCACCGTCTTGACTTGGCATATCCAGAGTCCTTCCTCTTATTTGCAGCCAGCCAATGTCCCCAAGCACATCTTCAGGGGTTGCTTGAGTGGCATATCCCAACAGCAAGCGAAACTGATAATCATGATGCTAAACGAGATCTTCTAGAGGCCTACCTGCTCATTCAATATCTGGATGAAATGCAGGTTCCACTGCGAATTCTTGTGTCCCAAAACATCATGGCATGTGGAGGAAATCCAAACCACTCGATTTCCTTGGCTTCGAAAGGGATCTGGAATTTTCGCTGGAAAGATGCAGTGCACCGGACAGGAGATTGGTGTTTATGGGAAGCGGTCTTGCATCACTCTCACTCCATCACCAAGTTCGATGACAAGGAAATACTGAACTTTGTTCAAACCGGTCTGGCAGAAGCGCACTGTAATATCCTCATCTCGATGCTGGACGCAGGAGCGGATGTGAACCGAAGCATCGTTGTTGTGTCGAAATCTCTCAATTCATCCCGAGCGGAGAGTTTTCAGTTCTCTGCTGCCGAGGTTGTTCATGCTTTCTTATGGAGGGTCTGGAGAGGACAGGCTCTTAAAGACCCGCCGACTACGGCAAAGGCACGAGCCGCCGCGAAATCTCTTCGGGACAGACTTGCAGAGAAATCTTGCATCCTAGAGAGTACCATGGCTACACTGCTTTCCACCTCCCTTGAACCGCCTCAAGCAAGTCCGAACTATAGCAAGGCCAGAACGAACGTAAAGGAGTCAATTGCAAAGGCCCGTGGACTGCAACAGCACCCAGATAAGCCCGAGCAAGGGCTATCGCCGTGGGTTCTTCACCGGGAAGCATTACCCGTGGCCGATGACAGTGCACGTACCTCACCGAAAGCCCATCAGCTAAGGCGGCAGAAGAAGCAGAAGAATATGAACCAAAGACCCAAAACGCCATTCATCCCTTCATCGGGAATTTATTAACGTGACCGACATGGGGCAAGATATCGTATACCACAGACCAGAAGCCAGGAAGCTGTCTTCTCATGGGACACATGAACGTATTGACAAATCAGGGGTTCGATCGGGAGAGAAAGACCCAAGCATGGTTATAGCGTAAGGATGCAGAAGAGTATTGCCTGCAAGGCCGGTAAAGTATACGGCATTAATTACAATGATAAGGCTCCCCAACTTTATCTTTAATGTGTTCTTTGTAGCTTAAGATAGTCATAATGTTGACGTCGCTTGAACCAAGTGTTTTCCACGGCGAGCAACGACGACGCGATATTGTTCTTCCGCTAAATAGATTCCGAGAGCGGCGACGAGTACACCCAAGGTAGGTAGGTTTCGATAAGATATATGATTTCAAATGATTTCTCCAGGGAGTGTTAAATCCCCACCAAGGTAGACTTGTGAGACTTCTTATAACGAGGACAAGTCTTTGGAAATCAGCAAATAGTTTCTTTGTCGATTAGATTTCCTTAAAAATGAGAGCTTAGTTATATGCACTTGAGCACACATATGGTTCCAAAACCCTCGTATTCGAGGCTTGATTCGGGTCGAATTCATGGTACATATCTACCGGTTATGGAATTCTAAGTCATATTGGGCCCTCAAAAGGCGTCCAAAGATCGATGAAGCTGTATATCACGTGAAGTATCACATGATACGGGCACAAAAACGGTCAGACCAGGCAGAATTTGTGGTTTGCCAAATAATCCCCACCTTCATGCTAGTTTTATGCTGCCTCAACTTTTGTCCACAATGCCAACTGGTTTTCCTGCAGAGCATCGGCCTTCATGGCATTGCTCTACCTTACACTGCTTATCACCTTGTACGGTAGTATATGCAACTGAGCACATCACCTTGCTTGTACTAGCGCGTTTTGGTTAGTATTCCGCAGAAAGGAGCAGTAAGCTTTGTGAGAAAGTCAAATCGATCGGCAGGAGAGTGCCTGCTAGCCATGCGGACTGTGGATACAAGCCTATCTATCTGAGTACGAGTGTACCAGTGCATTCCCCAGGAAGGCTTGTCCCGTGAGGTCAGAGACATATATGCCTCGGCCTTCCCTTGTCACCACCATGGCCCCGAGCAGCAACGCGTGGCAGCCAAGCAGCTCGACGGCACAAGAACTCCTCGGCACTACCAGACGTCCACCCCGCAAATAAGCTTTCCTTGTTATGCTCCTTCAGGCGCCGCTCTGGAGCCGGGTGGAGTCTCGCTTGCGTTGACTTCGGACAAGCCAATCTCGATACGGCAGGTTCACCACGCTGCAATATCCGTCCCAGAAGACGCCATTTTCTCGCCGGGCTGGTCCTGAAGAGATTTCCCGGTCCTTCTTTCCTCTTTCTTCTTCCTTCCTCGTGTGTCTGTTCGTTGTTCGCCTGCTTGCTGCTCTGGTCGTGTGAGTCAGTTGTTCATGCTACAGTTGAGGAGTCGAGGTCAGAGTTTTTGAGGGTTTTCGCCTAGCTTAGCTCTTTCGCTGCCCTGGAGCTTAGAACACCGGTGGAAACGATGGCGTTGGGCAATACTTATGACCCTGAGATTGGGCCCTATGAAGGCACTCACAGCAAGCATGCCGAAGGCGAGTTCTCTGATGTTCAGAAACTCCACGAGCCGATTGTGGAGGAGGCCGAGGAGAAGGACCTCGCCAGAGCCTTGACCCAGAGGCACATCCAGATGATTGCTTTGGCTGGAGCCATTGTGAGTAGCCCTTGCATGCAGCCGTCACGTGTGGGAATCCGCTGATAGCCTGCTAGGGAACCGGTCTTTTTCTCAGTCTCGGGGGCGCCTTGCAGACGGGTGGCCCGGTGGGAGCCTTGCTTGGGTATGCCCTCATCGGTGCTGTTGTGTGTGCGGTGCAGTTCGCTCTCGGTGAAGTCTCTGCCTTGTTCCCCGTTACAGGTTCTTTTGTGCGACACGCGGAGCTTCTGTTTGACCCGGCGCTGGGGTTTGCTGTCGGATGGAATGTGGTTTATGGTGCTTTCTTAGGTGTCCCCTCTGAGATTTCTGCTTCGCTGGTCTTGATCCAATACTGGACCGACAAATATGCGGCTCTCTGGATTACCATCTTTATTATCGTCACGTTCCTGGTGGCCATTGTCTTCGTGGGGATCTATGGCGAGGTTGAATGGTTCTTTGCCATGCTCAAGATCTGCCTGATAGTGGGCATCATCATCATGGGCCTGGTCATTGATCTAGGAGGAGTAAAGGGACAAGACCGTATCGGATTCCGCTACTGGAGAAACCCTGGCCCATTTGTAGCCTATCTTGGCATCAAAGGAGCCTGGGGCAAGTTCTTGGGATTCTGGGCCGTGATGAACAACGCCGTTTACTCCTTCTCGGGTGTCGAGTCGCTGTCCGTCGCTGCAGCCGAGACGCAGAATCCACGACAGAACATCCCTAAGGCATGCAAGCGGGTGTTCGCCCGAGTCACCATCTTCTACATCTTGTCCGTCTTGGTCGTAAGCATGCTGGTCCCAAGCAACGACGATGCTCTCAATGAAGATTCCGGAAACGCATCCTCCAGTCCCTTTGTCCTTGCTGCCACCCGAGCTGGCATCAAAGTCGTTCCCTCCATCATCAACGCCGTGGTGCTCACATCCGCCTGGTCCGCATCTAACCAGAGTCTCCTGACGGGTACCAGAATCTTGTACGGCTTAGCGCTCAAGAAACAAGCTCCTCAGATCTTCCTCCGGACTACGAAATACGGCATCCCATGGGTCTGCGTGGTGTTCCAGACGGCGATTGCCACTCTCGCCTATATGAGTCTCTCGAGCGGTGCATTGACTGTGTTCTACTGGTTCTTGGATCTCACTTCCGCGGGTGTACTTGTTAGCTGGGCTGTCATCTCTTTCAACCATATTCGAATGCACCAAGCTTTGAAGAAGCAGGGGATCTCCCGCACCGAATTGCCGTGGTCGCACTGGTGGACTAGTATGTTCTCTCTCTACTCTTGGTTTCATCGTTTTGGGATTTGTACTGACATTTCTCTAGTTTACACCTCATGGGCTGCTCTAATTGCATGCATCGTCTTCCTACTTACAGGTGGATTCTCAGTTTTCATCCGGGGCAATTGGGACACCGCAACCTTTATCTCATCTTACCTGTAAGCTACTTCCCTCTCTCCCTTGTAGCACACCGACTAACTCGTGAAACCAGCGACATCCCCCTCGTGATTTGCGCGTACCTCTTCTGGAAATTCTTCAAAGGGACATCGATCCTTTCTCTGGATGAGGTCCCCATCTTGGCTGCCTTGGAGGAGATCCGGAATAATCCCGAGCCGAAAATCCCCAAGGCGACGGGCTGGAGGAGACTTAATGTTCTATGGGGCTAAAAGGGTTTGATTTCTTCAACAGATCGCCTATTTAATGGTACTAGTGTTTTCCACGAATTTGTGTATGGGGTGTTTGGGTTTGAAATGAGAATGACTTATACCCTGAATCATTCTATGGTCTTGTGTTTGGGTTTTCAATATTGGCGTCGTTCAACCGAGGGTCTTAACAGCTTGCTTAATGTATTTATAAACTTGGATTACTTTAAATGGTTTTTACCGTCACAGTTTGAGTTCATTCTTTTACATCTATGATCAGAACATGACTTTCCTCCCTTTGTATTTTTGAATAAACTCCCAGCAATTCATAAATCCACCCTGCGCACATAGTAACGCTTATTTATCTGTGAAATACACATACTGAGGTTATGGCTTATGAAAATAATTAATACGTGAGATTAATAGAGATTGTATTAAATAAATAGATGTGAAAGTAAGAGCTGCCCAAAAGCCTATTTACATGCAAGTGCTTTCAACAAATTATGCCCGTTGAAGTATGGTCAACCTGATCTATAAAACCACCAATTTGTACCCCCTGTGCACTTGATATGCCGTCCGTAATTCTCCAGACTTAAACCATTATCCGAAACCTTACTAATGCAGTCAATACAGATATGATGGTTGCGGCACGTCACACATTCTAGACCAATGAAACTCCCAGGTCCGAAAACTGTAACCAGGCACCGATTAGTTTTGTTCCAAAAGCGAAACGAAGTCTGACTACGTACTCTTTGCACAATAATCGCAGGTCTTCCCCATGTCAGCTATAGGCTTTTTGCAAACCACATCTACCACCTGATGACGATGTTGAACCCGATTCGCGCGCACGCATTGCGAGCAAAATACCCAAGCACAACCTTTGGTGAGACACACTTTGATATTCTCCTCGAAACATACGTCTTGGAGCAGGAGTCAGTACTTTGTTTCGCAGGCAAAGTCTTGCACTGAATTTATGGGGGCTTACAAGTCAGGCAAAATCTACATTGTGTCCCTGTTTTATTGGGACCTTGGACCGACAATTTTCTGTCCTGAGTCATTGGACAACGCCGTTGATTCATTATGTGTGCATATTCTCGCATCATTGAATTGAGGGTGAATTTGAGATTTTGGTGACCATGATATGCCACAGATGTCGCGGTAAGGGCTATGAATCAATCAGCTAGAATTTCTTGAACCGTGGGTGCGGGGCAGTCTGCTAATTCACCTGTTGGGCACTCCTGGCAGCCCCATGGCTTTGGATTAGCGTCCTGAGACCCATCAGGCAAAGAGTCATCCCATGCTATTTGTACTATTTGAACATCGTGCTTAGACTTATGTGCCGGATCGTCAGTCTCCCAGCAGCCCCAGCAGAGCTGTTGCGCAAAACCATCTTCTAATTGACAAGTACGGCAGAAGTAAAAGTTGGCGAATATCTCGATCCCTAGATAATCACGTTAGTATATTTGAAAGTGAAGAATGAAGATCACCATTGTGGCCATTTGTTACGAACCTGAATAGCACCGCTCGCAGTGCGATGGTACGTTGAGCTGACTACAGGAGCAATTCGCACTATAAGAATCTCGCATGAAAAAGTACTCTCCATAGACTACTAAGAAGTCTTTATTATCAGGATCTTGCTGAAGATGTTTCTCATAGTACGTATCGCCCTGATCATCGTGAAGGTAGCAAAACAGACATAGCGAGAAGCCGCAGTGTTTGCACTCCACGCGTGACTTTCTATCCTGCGTGCAGTAGCTACAGAGCTTGGTAGCCGCAATCCCAGGCATCTTCTTCTGCCATTGCAGGTTTTCCATTCTGACAAGCTTTGCAGAATGATTATAGTCATGAGCTCCTCGACATGCTATGCAAATGTCGACGTGGCATTCGATACAGTTGAACATATGATCGTTGTAGCGAATTCCTTGGAGACAAATACTGCACCTGGCGCATGAGACTTCGTTCAGGCTCGCTTTCCGAAGAATTTCAGAGAGATCTAAATGAATAGCCGCGTCAGGTCTTTGCCAATAAGGTATTGAAAATTAAAAGCTCAGTTCAAGGAAAAGGATCGGCGTGGAGAGAATATCAGAAAACAGGGAATAAGAAGCGCGAGAGCAATTTATGGGTACGCAAGAAGCAGGCTAACCTTCACCCCCAACATAATTAAGACGTTGACCCCCTTCCTTCATTGTGTTGACACATTTCACAACGTCCCTCATCGTATCGAATTTCTCTAGGTACTCGTCTGTAAAATCCGCAATAATGTGGACGTTCTCGTATTCTTCCAGACCTACATCGGCCAGCCCATGGTAGACATTGAATCGAAACAGGCGATCTTCTTCAACCATCTGGGCATGTGCGCCACGGAAGATCCTGTTCTTTTCTTCCGTGTCAGTCACGATGTCTTTCAAGGTTTTTACCAAATCGGCGAGGTGGCCTGTCACTGCACGGCCAGGTGCACTTCCGGTTCCAATGCTTATAATGATTCGATCTTCCCCTGGCCACAAACCTGGAATATTCATTAGTGTGTTTTATCTGAGACTTCTATACGTGGTCTATACCTGTGGACTCATTATCGACAAGATCAATAGGGTTATTGTGGCGTAATGCGCCATCGACAAATTCCTGACGAAGAGGACCAATCTTGATCGGTTCGAAAAATGTTGATGCAGCCGAGGTTGCGCGTGCGGCTTCCCATATTTTGCAGATTTCCAAAAGATTATCGTTGGTCTTCAGCTTACGATACGAACGGATGATTGCTGCGGCACCATTACCTCCTCGGACAGCACATACAAAACTGTGTAATGTTAGCGTTGACAAGGCAGGAGAAAGACGCGCCTTACACCTTGCAAGCATCTGGATCGTTTTCCTTGAGTAGCTCATCTGGATTGAGGCCATGCGCGCGCAAAATGTTTTGGATATTCTCCTCCAGAGGCTCGGAGCTGAATCTCCCATTTGCCTGAAGGCGGTCCAATGCTCGTCCGGCGACGTTCCCTTGGTTTCGTTTTCGCGTGAAGATATCTCGGGACAGCTGTATATATGCTTCTTGACACTCGTCGACGGACATTCGAAGTCTTCCAAGCATTATGGCTAGTAGCCTAGATTTATTGGCCAACTTGTGTTAGATAAGACACTATCTATAATGTATCTTGGATGTAGGTTGACGAGTCACTTACCCACCAGTACTCGTACCACCGATCATATCAAACTCCTGCCACGGCTCCAGCGGGTAACCTCTCTCGTCCTCTAGAGTCCTCATAATCGACTTCAGAATCATGATAGTGGATAAACCCCTGATACCTCCGCCATCGAGTGAGAGTATCTTTCTGATCTTGGGCTGATCGGCATCCCTGTATATCCTCTGCGGACCAGTAAAAGCCTGAGAAACTGGAATCGTTCTATTGACATGTGAATTTCTGCAACGTTATTCTGGAGAAATTGGAAACTCACGGTGCCGATCTAACGCTCATGTTGGGTGTAGGTGGAGGTCTAACCATGGCACCGACATTATTTGGGATGGCATGACTTATAATTTGGGAGTCCGATTGCGTAAATGAAGCCACTGAGTATGAATTGTTGTATATTGGGTTGTAGTTATGATTTATATCCTGTGGAGGAGCTGCATAGACTTGATACTGGCCGACAGGGGGAGAAGCCGGGATACTCGGAGCAGATACCGTAGACGTGGTGTAATTATGGCTTGGTTGTGGACGAGGTGGAACAGGAGGTGGAGGAAACTGATATGTATTATTATACGATGGCGTTGGAGTTGGAGGCAAATGCGACGGAGTCTGAGTGGGAATATGCTGATGTTCATAACTTGGACGAGGGGGAGGGGGAGGGGGAGGATATAATTGAGGTAGAAATGGTTGTTGGCTGAAGGCAGGAAAAGATTGGTGGCCCTGTTGCGCATATTGGGTTTGCTGATTGATTTTGTTCTCTTCAGGCGTGACAGCCTGCAGAGCCATTTTAAACAAAGCCTTTCGCATTTTATCATCCAAGGTAAATGCTCGTTGCTACGATTTGGTTGTAAAAATTAGAGAAATGGAACATCAAATCACGGCAATAGAAGTATTTGGAGTCGGTATATAACAAGGGGAAATAGAGGCTTGGCTCAAAGCATGATCAGACTGATACAATTTGGCTTGGATTAAGTTCTCTGCGCTCTCCAATGGTTGGTGTTGAGTAGATGCCACATTTTTCAGCTCCTCAGCCCCCGCCTAAAACAGGTGGTCGGCCCAAAGTGTCTTTCATGCCGCCATAACCAGTGGTCGAAATACGAAGCCCGTTAATTGCGAGTTAGTCATGCGGCATGTACGTGAATTGGGAAAGAGCAGAGTTCTGCGTACTCTCTCTTTCGGCGCAGCGTGAACAGAGTGAGCTGCTAATAGAAATAAGCTTTTTCCTTTCTACTAGCAAAGATATGCCATAAACCCCCCGGAAAGACTTCAAATCATTTAACAACCCCCATTCTTTTTAGAAATGAGTGTAGGATTTCGCACCGGAAGGACGTAGGGTGAGAGGAACACGGAACGGAGCATCATGTCTGACCTTTGAAACGAGGCCTAGAACATGCTCCATGAGGCCTAGATCATATTGTCGCAAAGATATAGACTTTTCCCCTTGATCTGTATTCTCGGAGCCAACAGAGAACATAGATATGAGCCCTACGATAAATTGCATTCAGGTGTAGCCTCTAAGAGCTAAATCTCCGTGTTGAAAAATAATTAAGGATATAGTAGGTAGTTTTTAACAGCAAGTGGAATACTTTAGCTGTTTGATCCACCTCCTGTAGTTCTCCGACGGTGTTAAGCTACCTACTTCGTAATCCCACAGCATCTAAATACGTTTATGCGACCATCACATGCGACTATGATCCCCGATCAAATCATGCAGCAATCACGAGAATTCAGTCGGTCAGCTGACAAGTACTGAGCCGTTCAGTTCAGATGTGCTAATCTCAAAGTGTAGCGTCTCATACGATATATTCCCTAGTAGTCTTATCATCATGTCGCATAAAAAGGCCATAGATAATATGATCTGGAATCCATGTGTATGTGTCCCCTTCGTGGGTGGAGACGTTGGTACATTTGTATTTCTACAGGTGATTTCCTAGGGAACAGGGACCGCGCCGCACCGGCCAAATGACCACGCGAGGCTTCATGCTCTTTCGTGGAACAAAATCCTCTACCTGTATATGACTGGATCTGGCTCTAGTAAACCACCGTTTAGTGGCAATATGTTGTGGTACAAAGTGTTGGGCCTTTGGCAAAGATTGGTAGTCGGACCATACAGTTCATAGATTTGGAAATGGCCTTCTGGACTCCATCTTCCATAAGTGAACATCCGTATCGACAAGGCTTGCGCCCTCCATGACTGAGAGTACGGATTCCAGAGTATTCAGCATCACGGCTCTCTCCCCGCAGCTGCACGTTGCTCAGCCTCGTGGACAACTTGAGCAGCGCGACACCTCATATTTATCGCGCTCAACAACCAAGCCTTGGAGATTATCGTCCAAAATCATCCAGGCAGCGGAATATCAATCTGTGCATCTTCCGACTTTGTCGCATCTGCACTCTACAACGACGGTCGCTTTCTGCCAATAGCACTTTGTCCCAGCCCCGTGGCACTATCATACAATATGTCTGAACAATCTCGTAACAGAATACGAGATAAGTTGAAAAAACTCTTTGGTGGTTCCAAATCTAGCTCCCAGCAGTCTACTGGCGCTTCAAGTTCCGGGCCTTCAATCTCGCTGGTTCCGACCTCTTCGACGCCCGCCGAACTAGCTCCAACAGTGACGTTGTCTACAGCAGCACCTTCATCTCTTGCCCAACAGTCTTCGAATATACTTCCACCACAGTCCACCTCTGCACAAACTGCCGAGGGTCTTTGGGACCGTGCAATACAAAATCTGAACGCAGCGGACAAGGAGACCATTTCAAGGCTGGAGTTGATGCACACAGAACAATTGCCAATCGAAATTCGCATTGACAAATTAATTGGGCTGGTCAAGGAGAAGCAAGAGGATTGCGAGAAGAAATCCTACAAGTTTCATGTCTGTGGAAGAGATCTGATTCTTAGAGATGTCGCAGGGAAGGTTATTGTTTGGCTAAACAAGTTTAAGGAGGTGGGGGATATCGCCGTAAACTTTGACCCGATTCACGCAGCCTTGCCGTGGGCAGGTGTCCGATTTCTGCTTCAGGTACGAGAATATAACTAGTACATAGAGACGAGACCTTACTGAATATTTCACAGGCAGTCATCGGCGAAGCCGAACAGATGGGAGCGTTGCTTGTGATCATTGAAATGATCACATATTTGATCAATCGCTGTGCGTTATATGAAGTCCTCTATGGTTCTGAAGACACGACAACAAAGGCATTGCACAATTTACACGCTGCATTGATTGAACTTTATTCTGCCATGTTACAGTCAATGGCTATGGCATACCGTTTATTTGACAAAAGTACTGCAAGTCGTGCAGTGCATGCATTGATCAACCCCAATGGCATTTCGGATCTTGTCACACAATTTGAGAATCTCGAAAGACGGGTAGACAGAGAAGCCCGGAATTGTGAAAGTGTAAGGTGTCAATCGGCGAACACAAAGATTGTGGATTTGCTCGATAGCCTGCAAAAACCCATTTTGCGTATAGACGGTAGGGTTAAATCGCTCTTGGAAAAAGTAGATAGTAAGGAGCGTAGGGAAATCCTTGATTGGATCTCTGATGTGCGATATGGGAAGCATCATGCCACTATCAGAGACGAGCGAACAGCAGATACCGGCACATGGCTTGTAGCTAATAACAAATATTCAGAGTGGCAGAATATAAGTACCTCCACAATTCTATGGTTGCATGGGCGTCGTAAGTTTATTCGGGTTTATTAGTTTCATAGCTAATTGGGAAACAGCTGGATCGGGAAAAACGTACCTCACCTCTAAAATTATTGACGACATCGAATCTGCCCTTAGAACATCCCAAAACAATGAGGGGTTTGCATACTTCTACTGCAATCGAAATGAGGCCCAACGCCGAGATCCATTAGCAGTATTACGCAGCTTTGTTCGGCAGCTCTCAACCACCATCAATGAGGAGCATTCGATGCAGACACAGCTGAAGCAGTTTTGTTATCAGAATCAGATAAAAGGTTGTGAGTTGTCGAAAGGTGAATGCAAGGAATTACTTCTTAAATTCATCAACATTTACCCCAAAACGACCCTCATTCTCGACGCATTAGACGAATGTGAGACAAGAGAACGCGAATTTCTTATCGAGGTGTTCGACCAATTTGTAGAAAATTCTACCAAACTAGTCAAGATATTCGTTTCAAGCCGCCCTGAAAGCGATATCAGGGCGAGATTTCAGTCTAAAACCAATATCGAGATAACCACCCAAGATAATTACGATGACATCTCCCGATTTGTAGAAGGTGAAATTGTCAAACACCCTAGATGGAAGCGCTTGGACTCCAGATTTCAAAGCGAAATTGTGGAAACCCTTCGAAAACATAGTGATGGAATGTATGTCCACAGTTGATCCAAATCTGAATCTGGCTAACAGAGTAACAGGTTTCAGTGGGCATATCTACAAATTTCACAGCTCCTTGCCCTGCGACAGGAAGAGCAGATACGAGACAGACTTGGAAAGCTTCCTGAAGGTCTCAAAGTTGCATATGATGAGATTTTTGATCGGATGAATGAGCACGAAAGGAAAATTGCGAGTCGTGCTTGTCAATGGGTTATGTGTGCTACACATCCACTCCCAACAGCAGTATTACTACCTGCTGTCTGTCAGGACGAGAATGATGATAAAATCTACTCTGAAAACGATCTCGATGAGGATCTACTTCTTGAGTATTGCCACCATCTATTGGTCATCGATACTAGCCGCAACGTCTGGATACCATCTCATCTATCTGTGATAGAGTATATCGAGACCTACCGTTGGACTCATCTACAAGCGAACTATCTGGTTTCAAGTGTGTGTTTATTGCACCTTCTATATTCTTATGAGAATGCTGGTCAAAGTATAAGTCCAAACTTGGGCACGTACAGACATGCATATAATTTCACAGAGTATGTATATGCATATTGGATGACTCATGTTAGAAACTACGAAGATGGCGAAGATAGTGATAACAAGGATAGGCTTTCAACTCTGCTCCAAGAGTTCCTTGGTTCTGTCACAGCCAGTAGTCTTGCATACCGATATTGGCTTCAAGTTTGCGTTCAAAAGAAAATTGGTTTTGGCATGCCTGGATCCATTTCTGCAGCTTACCTAGAGCCAAATCACTCAGCTAGCTTTGCAATTTGTGCTTTCGGATTTCATCGTGTTTTGCATGATTGGTGGCAAAGTCCTTGGCCAGGAAATGCAAATAAGACCAAAACAAAGCATTCATTACTACAACTAGCAGTGATGACGAATGCTTCTTCGATATGCAAAACTCTTATCAGTTGGGGCTTAGATGTGGATGAACTGCTTCTAGAAGACGGTAGTGCATTGGCGACAGCAGTATCGTCTGGAAATAAAGAGATAGCGGAGCTATTGATCAAGTCTGGAGCAGATGTCAATATGCAGCTTCAAGCCGGGATTTATGGTAGTGCATTAGCAACAGCAGTRTSGTCTGGAAATAAAGAGATRGCGGAGCTATTGATCAAGTCTGGAGCAGAKGTCAAYATGCAGCTTCAAGCCGGGATTTATGGTAGTGCATTAGCAACAGCAGCAGCAGCAGCAGCGTGGTCTGAAAATAAAGAGATGGCGGAGCTATTGATCAAGTCTGGAGCAGAGGTCAATATGCAAGTTCAAGCCGGGATTTATGGTAGTGCATTAGCAGCAGCAGCGAGGTCTGGAAATAAACAGATGGCGGAGCTATTGATCAAGTCTGGAGCAGAGGTCAATATGCAGCTTCAAGCCGGGAATTATGGTAGTGCATTAGCAGCAGCAATGTGGTTTGAAAATAAAGAGATGGCGGAGCTATTGATCAAGTCTGGAGCAGAGGTCAACATGCAGCTTCAAACTGGGCTCTATGGTAGTGCATTAGCAGCAGCAGTAGTAGCAGCAGCGAGACGCGGAAATAAGGGAGTGGTGGAGCTACTCATCCAGTCTAGAGCAGAGGTTAACATGCAGCTGCAAGCTGGAGACTATGGCAGTGCATTAGCGGCAGCAGTAGAGGAAGGTTTGGATAAAGAGGTGATGGAACTTTTGATCAACTCTGGAGGCGATGCCAATATCCAGCTTCAAAGTGGGCAGTAAATTAGTTTGTTTTAAGGTAGCTAAGATAGGAATAGCTACTAGTCTTAAGAGTGCAATGTTACAGCTCTTTCCAGATACGGGGCTTACATGCCGAAGAGTAATTTCCAACAGATACAGTACTAGGAACTCGCTTTTGATCGCTTATTATGTCTTTAGTAAATGAGGATCAAACGTAGTTAGAGTACAGCGATTGCTCAAGATGTAAACTATTAGTTCCCATGATTCTTAAACTTCAACAGGTTCCCCACAGATATGTGTCTTTATATCAAGGGTCGAGTTGGTGGGCAACCGCGCACTCCATGGTTACCGGCTTTAATCTAGCAGGAGGGATTTTAGGAAGTCTACCAGTGGAGAGCAGAGGCAATAATCCTAGCATGATCGAAAGACCATTGTTATATTATATATGTGTTTTTTTCCCACCAAAGAACTGAGTCGCATATTAGCGTCTCCAAATCCGTCCGTGTCATGGGTGAAGTCTTACATCTGGATGAACTTTTGTGTTGTGAACCCCCATGCGACAGAATGTTGCTCTGGTTTTCGTTATAAAATGTAGATATGTAGTGGCATGTACTTGCGTTTGATGCCAGGCGGAGGTCACTTGATGCTTGGCCGCGTCGTGCCCGCCTCTGCACGTCAACCCGAAACAATTTGAACCTTTACGGCAAAGTCGCTTAGCCGGGCCCCTCACGTTCTTAGCTTTTAGCTTTCTATTCTATTCTTATGTTCACATACTGGCCCTGCTATGAACTGACCCGAACATTCAAGGTTGGGTTGTCGAATTGCCCATTATGGCTTCCTCTATCGACTGGGCGGTTGACAATACAGCAGGACTTGTCTCAATCGGCACCCACTCGCTCTACCTCCGCGCTGCTGGCCCCGTCCGGTCCCCAGGCATGCCCGCTGTGATTTGTATTGCAGGACTGGGCGACTCGTCGGTGATCTGGAGCTCTGTACTGCGACACATCTCTGCCTTCGCCCGCGGCTACATCTATGATCGAACGGGGCTTGGAAACTCAGAGCTCCCATCAGATTTCACCTCCGAGTCCAAGAGCTATGTCAACATCGCCCGAGAACTAAGGCTATTGCTTACTGTCGCAAACATCAAGCCGCCATACCTGATAGTCATGCACTCGATGGCCGGCATTCCCGGTCGGGAGTTCCTCAATCTGTACCCCGACGATGTCGCGGGCATGGTATTTCTGGACACAGTGACAGAAGACAACTACAAGACCCGACCGGAAAAATTACCCCAGATTATGAGGGCCATGTGGGAAGGAGTTGACATGTCATTTCTGTGGACTGAACGCAAACCCGCGATGCTAGAAGAAGAATGGAGAGCAGTCCTTAACAGCGAAGGGTTGGGCGATGAACCCCCGCCAGAAGAAACTCAAATTCGACAGAGGAAAGCCGGCAAATTCGAGATAGACAACCTGATTCCGTCGTCTGATATTCTGGCCGAGAAGAAGCAGTTTGATGCCACCGTCCTAGGTGACAGGCCGGTCTCCGTCGTCAAAGGTGATGCGCCGGGAGAGTTCCGGAAGTGTTTCGAGAAGGCCATTGCAGCGGGGAAAGGCACGGAGGAGCAGAGGAAACTAATTAGGGAATATTTGGAAACAGCGGATGAGAAACAATTGTTTCTGCAGTTCAAGCAACTCAGATTGAGCAGGAATTCGAGAATGATCGACGCGAGGGATAGCTGGCATAATATTCCATGGTACCAGCCAGATCTTGTTGCTAGAGAGGTGAAGTGGTGTTTGGATGAGTTTGAAAAGTTAGAGGGGTCTAAGGAATGAACTGTGTGTTCGATAAGTGGCTAATAAGTGGTCAATATAGGCTGTCTAATTTATGTTGAGTCTTCCACGAGTAGATTTATGTTTCTGGCATTAAACCCCTTTAGCGTTAACACCAACGTGGCGCAGAGATTTGAGCTAGTGCTAAAAGGGTTTAATGGCAACACTTTTGAGTGACTTCACAGGATACACGAGATACAAACAATACAGCATCGTATACAAGCAGCATCTTAACAACACTCGTCTCTAAACATCGCAACTTGGGCGACGCATTGCTTTCTTGTTGAATATCTGGACACTCCTTGACATTCCGCGATATGACCTTCTTCGGCTTCATTCGCAAGGTCTTCATCGTTCTCGCAGTCCTAGTCCTGGTATCTGTACTCTTTCTCGTCTGTATAGTGCTTCGCCAGCTACCTTGGAAGACAAGTATTTCTCGATCCGACAAGGTCTGGACCTCCGACGTATATACTAAGCACTTCGTCAATCCTAACCAATGGAGACACATCGAAACATTTGTCTGCCAGATAGCTATCCCGTATGAGCAAATTCGTCCCGAGCTCGTGGAGTATGAAGATGAGCTTGCTGCTGAGATCTTCCGCCTTTTTTGGAATGCGAGAAACACATATGGTAATTTTTTTGATCACCTGATAATGAATTTCACGTGTCGTGTACTGAATTAGTCTCAGGCAAGGTCTATGCTCCAGTGACCGAAGCACCTACCATTGGGACAGTGGGTGGCACAGCAGGTATTCAAGCGAAGGTGGTTGCTGAGAGCGACATGGAGCTGGCCTGCACGATCACAAATGTCGGTAATGGGTATATGGGTGGCTTGGAAACTGTTGAGGTAGTGATGCTACAGTCAAGCGCAATGATAGAGCTTAAGTATCTCTGGCATACTGTGAACCTGCCGCGGCCATGGAAGTTTCAATGGTTTGGAGTTTACCTCCAACTCATGGCTAGAAAGATATGGCTACAGAGTGTTGTCGCTGGTGTGTCCAAAGCCGCCACTAATGTAGAAGGGCGACACAATGTGTCTAGAGATTTGTAAGAGCTGTTGTAATATGTAACGTGCATGTATAGCGAACCGGCCAGACAAGCGAACCAGCCAAAATTCCACGCTAGCCTGACCTTCTTCTTAGATATACTATTTCTCTACAACTAATGATGTCAAAGCAAAATGATGATAGATAGCTATTCTTAGCTATCTAAGCTATCTAACAAAACCCTAAATTAAGCTATTGAGCTGCTGCAAAGATCTATTCTATAGACTATCATAAGCTTAGTCAATGTTTATATAGTATACCTTCACAACGTGATATTCAAGCTAATTCACGAAAATTGATTAACCTAGAAGAATCTATATTTATTTAATATATTCTTGATCTAGCTACTAAAGGATTTCCTCCTTGATTATCTATTATTAAAAATATAATAAATCAACTTCTTATAATATATAATATATTATATATTAAGACGCGTTAAGCCTCTAACTTTATTAGATATTACCTAGAGCTTAAATTATATTTCTAATATAAATATAATTATTAAAGAGTTAAGTATAAAGATCTAGAAGTTATTTATAATTAGTTTTAACTTATTTAGAATATAATTATAAAGTATAAAATCTATAATTATTATAAATATATAATAGCTTATAGCTTAAGGCTTAGTAAAGGAACTATAAGAGAACTATAAATAAAGATTATAAAGTAATAAATATTATATAATAGATTATTAAGATTATTTAGATTATAATAATAATCTAGATAATCTAGATAATCTATAAAGTATAAAAATTTATATAAGTAAAATAATTTTCCTTTTAAATAAGAGCTTTATACTTAACTTAAATTAAGTTCTTTATTTATAATAATATCTTTATTTAATTATCTTTATAATATATCTATCTCTTTAATATAACCTAACCCTTAAGTACTTTAGCTATTCTATAGCTAGAGCCTTAACTATTATACTTTGAGTATTATCTCTTAAGATATTAACTCACGTTGATATTATATTATCTATTAGTTAGCTAAGAGCTATTATATCTAATATAATTATTATACTAATAATTATACTTGCTTTATAAAATATTCGAATTAATATATTATAATTATTTGATAGGACTAAGTCTTAACTTAGGTTATTCTTAACCTAGTATAACTTATAACTAAGATTTAATTTAATAAAGTTTAATAATAAAGTTAAAAAGGTCTTATAGATTATTACTCTCTTTAAAGGACTAGCCTTTGACTAGATTAAACTCTTCTTAACTAAATATATAAATAAATAAAGAACTATTAGTATTTTATATAATAATATAATTATAGATATTTAGAATATATTATAAAGACCTTTTAACTTTTATAAGAGGATTATCTATATATTTAGAGATATCAACTAAGAATAAATTACTAAAAAAGTTATTTAGAACCTTAAGTAGAAGAAGTTAATTATAACTTATATTACTAAGTTTTAATATTATTTAGTTTCTATAGAGTAGAATAATGATATATTAAAAGCCTAGTATTACTAAGGTCTAAAGGATATTATTAAGGATAAGATTACTTATATAGATATTCTTAAAAATCTCTTAGAAATAATAATATTTATTATTAAGATTAATAATTATATATATAAATGCTTATTAGAAAGAAAAGGATAATATTTCTCTAATGCTAATAAGAAGTCTAACTAATAATAATATAATTACTTATATAAAATAAAACTAGATATTATTATAAGTAAGAGGGTAAGATCTTTTAAGGAAATAATAAAAAAACACTAACGCGATAAACTATACTTTGAATATAGTCTTCTAAGATATATAATAAGTTCTTATTATAAAAAGAGGTACTAGAATAAAAGAAGAAAGCAAGTTAATATAATAGAATAATACTTAGTAGCTATATTATAAAGATATTCCTTACTTAATAATCTTAACTAGCTTAAAGAACTTAGTATTAGAACTTAGATTATTAATAAGTTTAAGATTAACTTAAGATCTAAGTAAGAAGAGGTCTTTAAAACCTCTAAACCTAGAAACATTTCTAAGAAACTAAACTAATAAAAAGAAAAGCCTTTAAATCTTATAGATACTTTATAGTATAAGGTCTTATAAGATATTCTAGATAAATAAATAATAACTATTAATAATTAAGAAGTACTTATTATTAAATTAAAGGTTAGTGATTATTAGATAATATAAGACTAGAATAAAGAAGATCTAAGACCTTGAAAGCGAATATAGCTTTATATAAGTAATATCTTTATAATTTATAAAGAAGATAATAAAGCTTATAAAAGACTTATATTTTATAATATTTATAAGATCATTTATAAAGACTATAGCTAATTAGCTTAGAAAGAATTAAAAGGTAGTTTTATATATATCTATTAAATCTAATCTATAATTAATAAATTATATAATTAAAGAATGCTTCTCTAGATAAGAGAAACTTAGGAATTAATTAGTAAAGAGATAGCTTATTACTCTTAAGAGAAAGTAAATAATAATAATATTTACTACTAAGAAGAATTATATTATAAGAGTATTATATACCTTAAAGTAAGCTATCTTTATAAGGTTATTAGTTTTAAAGATAATAGATATAAAAAATAAGAGAACCTTTTTATTAAAAGAACTTATTAAGAAAAGCTATTTATTAAAGTATTAGTTAAATAAAAATAATATTATATAATTATTATAATATAAGCCTTATATAGCTAGATCATTATTATTATCTATATTAAAGAGAATTTATTAAGAGCTATAATCGACTCTAGGTTAATAAATAATTATATAATATTTAATATCATTATCTTATATTATATTAATACTTTAATAAAAGAAGACCTTTACTAATTAATAATAATTAATAAAAGTAATATAAGTGTCAGAATAATCATCTGATATATTAGAATGATCATCTATCAGAATGATCATCTGATATGTTAGAATAATTATTTATCATTCATGTATTACTTAGTCACTCATTAGTCACTCCTTAGTCATCTATGTACTTTCTAGGGTATAAAGGGGAAGAAAGGGGTCAGATCAAACCCTTTCTCTCCTCGTATAATTCAAGAGGCATTTATATGATCATTTTGAGCTATACTACTAGTTACTTGAGATCTGGTCAACTGACATTCATGAATAGTCTACTGACTATACACGGACAAGGAGGCTAGATGAGCAGAAGAGCTTTACTATACGAATATCGTTCAACTCCCTCCCCTTCGGATGATAGCTATGGATAACCCTATACGTAGACATAGCTACCTACCTATAGAGTATAGGTGTAGGTAGCTTGATGTCACACGTAGACGCCTTTCGTATCGAGTATTGTTTATTCGACAAACCCGTATAGAGAAGGAGACCTCTTCTTTAATTCGAAGGATAACTTGTATTCCGAGCTCGAGTCTATCTAAAGAATAAAACGAATTCGAATTATCACTTCTTTATCTACCGTACGGACTACCTGAACTCTTAATTGAGTCCTCAGGTCTCTCTACCTCCTGATACTACCTTCGAAAGATCAACCTGTATTCCGAGCTCGAGTCTACCTTGAACTTTCACCTCTCGAGGACCGTACCCCTTCTCGAATCATAGTCATCTCGATACCTCTCTCTAGCAAAGGCGATAGCGATAGCGATAGCGGATACCTTATATCGCAGGTTATATAATAAGGGCAGGATTAAGGGTAGGATTAAGGGCAATGATGATTATTCTATACAAGGCAAATTGACAAAGTCCTTATTATTGCTAGTGTCGGAATAATCATCTGATATGTCAGAATGATCATCTATTAGAATGATCATCTGACATGTTAGAACAATTACCACTAGTTACCTAAGATCTAGTCAACCGATAATAAGTTATTAAAATAATAAAATAGACCTCTTTACTAAGTTACTCTATATAATTATATCTAATAGATATACTAAGATAATTAACTTTGATATTATAAAAATCAAAGGTCATTAGATTATACTAAGAATACTATAGATTTAAAAATATAATCTAGTATTTGATTAATAATAAGAAACTATTAGCTATAACTATTATAATTATAAGTAATTAAGTTATATAGACTAATAAGAAATAAGTATAACTTCTATAAAAGAATTAAGATACTTAACTAAAGATCCTCTAATAAAGGAAATATTATTAAAATATAAAACCTTTAAAAACTTATTTAAAGAAGAGCTTAGTATTAAAGCTTTGCTAAAATACTAGCTATAGGATCACGAGATTCCCTTGATTAAAGAGATAAAGCTATCCTTTAGACTTATATACTTATTAAATACTAATAACTTAAGGATACTTAAGGAATATATTAATATTAATCTAAAGAAGGGATTTATCTAAGAATCTACTTCTTTATATAAAAGCTTTATATTATTTATGCTTAAATCAGATAAGATAAAAAAACTATATATAGATTACTAGAAGTTAAATAATATTATAATCAAGGATTAATATATATTACCTCTTATAAAGAAGCTCTATAATAGATTATAAAGAGCTAAAATATTTACTTAGTTAGACCTCAAAGAGGCTTATAACTTAATATAAATCAAGGAGAAGGAGGAATAGAAGATAGTATTTAGAATATACTATAGATATTATAAATATACTATTATATTATTTAGATTAATAAATATACTAATATCTTATTAATAGTTAATAAATAATATCTTAAATAAGTTTTTAGATATATATTATATTTATTACTTAGATAATATATTAATCTACTCTAAGATACTAGAATAATATATAAGATAAGCAAGTATACTAAATAAGCATATATACTACTTCTAAATATTATATCCTCTTTTTACTTTAATACCTTATAACTCTATAATATAATATACTATAGCTTTTATATAAAAGCAAGGTCAACCTTGCCCTCGATATACTTGAAATAAACCTAAGTTATAATATCAGAGCCCTTGCAAAGACCTATAGCATTATCTATATAACCCTCCTTCGAAGACGCGCTAGAATACCTTCTCGATGCGCTAAACCCCTAAAATCAAGAAAACTTATAGACCTAGAAGAGGAGGTTATTATATAATATATAATTAACCTTAGGGTATGATCATTTCCTCCTAGGTTAAGTAGTATTAAAGATATAGCTAACTAACTACTATAAGCATATGATATACCCCTAGTAGGAAAACGATAAGCTAGGAACTTTATATAGTATTAGCTAGACCTTCGTATATATTTTATTCAAAGATATGATTATAAGAGAGTATTATATAAGGATCTGAGAGTTATTAAAGAGTAGTTTATACTAGTATAGAATATAAAGGCTAAATATAATATCTAAGATAAAGATATCTATAACTTTGATAAGATTAGGTTTATGATAAGTATAATCTTTCCTAGTATAATAGTGACTACTATAGAGGGTTATAGGAAGGCTAAATTATCATAGCCTAGTAATAAGGAGTAGGTAATAATAATATAAGATATAAGTGTTATAAGCTAGGCTATTTTATCTTTCATTATTTTAGCAAGTAAGTACTATTTATAGAACTAGTATAAGGAGTATGATTTACTAATTATATAAGTTATTATAGCTATAGATAATAGATAGACTACTAATATTATAAGTCTATATTAGATCAAGTACTTTAATAAATATATATATAAACGTATAAAGAGTAGGTTTTAGTTATTAATCCTTGATAGCTATAAGAGCTATTATTTAATTGATTTTGAGCTATACTACTAAGAATATAATATTATCACTCTCTATATGCCTTTATATTCTTTATACTTACTCTAGCTATT
The DNA here is from genome assembly GCA_003369665.1 of Coleophoma cylindrospora. Taxonomy (NCBI): domain Eukaryota; kingdom Fungi; phylum Ascomycota; class Leotiomycetes; order Helotiales; family Dermateaceae; genus Coleophoma; species Coleophoma cylindrospora. Next base: position 101,121 of record PDLM01000021.1, read on the forward strand.
AGATATAAGTTATTTTAGGCTATTAAAGCAAGTATATAGTTAAGAGATAAAGGCTTTGATGCAAGCTTATATTAATCATATCTAGAAGCCTAACTTTCTCTATAGGTTCTATATTGCTTTTTTCAAGGCTATAACTAAAAAAAACATCTAAGGAGGCTTTATTAGAGCTAGCCTTATACTACACGACTTAGAAAGGGTTCTTTCGAAGCTAGATATATATTTATAGACCTTTATATTATTAATTATACTATAGACCTTAACTGAGTCTTAAGTATCTCGAACCCCTTAGAATCTAATTAAAGTTAACTCCTAGACTAGCCTTATTAAAAGCTGTATTTCAAATTACTAAAATAACTCTCTAATACTAATATTAGATGCTATTAACTAATTTTCGAAGAGGGCAAAAGCTATGATATATAAAGTAGTACTTCTTCGAGCTAAGGTCTTTATATTATAAAGGGTGAATAAAGCCCTTAGTAAATATTGAAGGGCTAAAAGAATCTATCTATAGTATAAAGAGACCCTTATAATTAGTGAAGTATAGTTAATAATAGTATAGGTAGATATAGATACTTAGTTAAAGCAAGAAGTCTATCAAAGTCGTAGAAATCGAAGTAAGGCCCTTGCGAAGGCTAGGTGCTATAGGATATATAATAAGACTAGGTATAATGCTTATACCTACTAAGAAGCTAGTGAAGTTATTACTTTACTTATTCTAGATATGATTATAATTGAATAGTAATAATATATATATATAATGAACTAGCTAGATAAGTAAACTAGCTAAAATTTTTAATCTTTATATTTTAAATTATAATAAATATATTATAATACTTATAATCAAATAAAACTAGTTAGAATCTTCTTCTTCAGATACCTCTATTATAACTTGATAAGTATATATATTATACCTAGTCTCTCTATAGTTGCTATAATATTATATATATGATTTTTCCCTTAGCTTCTAACTTATGCTAGCCTTTATTTCTTACTTTACTTGACTCTTAATATCCTTCTTATCTTATAAGTCTCTTGCTTCTTATTATATAAATGCTTTTCTATATTATAGATATATCTTTTTAGCTCTTTGATATTTACTTAGTAATTTATTTGCTTATTAAAGGTTCTTATTCTCT